>JAGDQP010010885.1:0-18874 GCA_022664845.1 Lepisma saccharinum
CCTTTTCTTTCCACATATCTCGGTCTGCTGATATCCTCATCCATGTCATCTACCATCTTACATTTGGACGTCGTCTCGGTCGTTTCTTTTCTCTAGGAATCCAATGTACTGACAGTTGAGGGTCGCCACGTATAGGTCCGTTCGAGTTGCCGTGTCGGTGTCCTGGCAGTCTACAGTCCAAACCCGGGTATTTTGACCCTCTTGACTTCTTGCAGGGCTGACCGCTGCCGTTGCCAGCTGCATTCCGGCCTCCGGGCAATGAGGTCATCCGAGGCTGTTTCCTTGCTTGTACCATCATATGTAAAGAAAGGAGGGGTGCTGACATTTGACTCACCACGCTATCAGCTAATGCGGGTTGGTGAGCAGCCCATCCATGTTCGTTCGCCAAGCAGTTGCTTGGGTACTAACAGGCCCCACGACGTGAACGTATGGATTGGACATTAGGCATTAAGGGAAGAGGAATTAAGGGGTCTCCTCGCAGTTAGTGGTATATATATATATATATATATATATATATATATATTCTTTATATCTTCTTCTTTAAAGTTCTTTATATTTATCCGAACATAACATTTGAATATATGAACCGATTTTAAAACACTGAAAGTGATTTTTCTATGTTAAAATACTAAATGTCCCATCCTAAATACCGTAGTAAACACGGAAAGTTCAATATGTTTCTGGAAGTAGTTCAAACGTTACCTAAAAGATGGCAGCATATGTAAATTCCTTGTCATCAGATGTTGAAACCAATGAAAGTGCCCTTGGTGATTTTGATATCCTACTGTGGACATACACTATTTTCATCTTACAAGTTACTGGCACTTTCAGTGTTTGCTACGACAAGTCTTCATTTCTCAAACACATCGGCTGCCACTTTCCAAAACATTCAGTGAATATACTTTCCACTGGATGTATGGCTGCAGCAACTATAACCGCGCAGTTACGTTCTCCTCATTACGCATTTGGTGCCTGTTAGTGTTAATGTTTAGTAACACTTGCATAATACATAGTAACTGGCATCAGACATGTTTTGTTGGAGTTCAACCAAACATCGTTCAGTTCTTGGTAATATATTGTTCAGTATTGCTCTAGGTTTAGTTGCGTTTAGTATAACCCTTTTTACCATTTGTGTTTCGCTGCATGTACCATACAAGTTGGCTCTTGCGCAGTTCGTAGTATCAGATGTTTTGTTGTCGGCACCAGAAAACCCTTAACTTTACCTGTTAAGATTTATGGATCGATTTTTCTGTGTGTACTGTTGGTGTAATACAAGATAATGTAGATGGTGATACACAGATACAAAAACAAAAACAAACCGCAGCTGTTGAATAAGTGCACCTGGTCCTTAAGCTTTGTGCAACCCAGTAATGTTGTTTTGGCTGCAAATACATAAGGCTGCTCGGTAAAGTAAGATTTTTGAAAAATATCATTTTTCTTAATGCACTAAAAGTAAAAAAGAAATGTTGAATGCAATAACTATAGAAAATATATTTACCAAATGTCTTACAACTTTTTTGAAGTTGGCTCAACAGTATGGCAGGCGGTTTCTCAAAAGGTTATTACTGATCTTGCGCAGATCATTTATTATTATTTCTACTTCTTGTAGGACGTTTTTGAATCGTTTTTTAAAATATAATTTTATCCATTGTTTATTCAAATATGGAACAAAAATTTTCATAACTTATGTTCATTTAATTCTACAATAATTTATTTGTAATAAATATGTCAAGTGAATCTAATTTAATAGGCAAATATTCTCTAATCTTACAAAGTATGTGTGGAGTAAATCAATTCACACGGAAAACGAAATATTTAATAGCAACTGTACCGAGAAAGGGTTATCGCAACCGATTTAGTAACTATGTAGCATCCGTGAATAATCCCAGTGGCTGCCAATCCTGATTGAGGTTTTTCCTTAGTCACACGAGTACTGATGGTACCTGCTAACTAGACCCTGGACGGCTACTTCTCAACATCCTCTCCTCCACCCTGTTCCAGCTTGAGCCTGAGATGCCTAAAGGCCATAAATAAATTAAAACGCGTATATTAGTGTTTATATTGGTGATCAGATTTGTGTTTTACCTTAAAGCGTTAACTCTCGATTATTTACTAAACATTCCTGAATAGTACTTGAGCAGTAATAAAAATAACAAATACATCTAGAATACAATTTTAAATTTTATACTAGTACTGTAAACAGTACTCGTATTTAAATTGCAATTAGATGCTAAGAAGAATATTGGATGTTAAAGGTTAGCGACATGCAAATTCTATTGAAGAAACAATATGTGGACATAGAGGGACGAAACTACGAAGCATCGAGAACTAGTAGGATTTAACTAATTTTAAAAATTTGTTTTGTATTTATGGTCGTTATGGCTTTAACGTTTAAGGTTTTTATGAAGTCTATGAGATGGCATTTATCTGCAAGCACCACTTTATGACGGACATTTTTGGAACAAAGCGTTATGGTTTCTTCTTTCAGATACCATGCCAACATTGTTTGGGAAGATTTGGCTCTGGAGGGACAACCTCGGGAGGGCACGAACCTCTGACCTCTGTACGACTCGTAGAAACTGATATACACCAGTACGTTATGTTAGTTGAACAGTTTCTTTATATTGGGGGGACCGGAAAGTAATGTCGTTTTTTGACAGTAAATGCAAACAGATAAATGGTGAAGAATTTTTTTACTTTCAATCAGTGATGTAATCACCCTCGTTATCAACAACCTTTTGTCATCTAGTGTGCAATTTTTCAATGCTGGATCGATAAAACTCAATTGGTTTTTGGTCAAAATATCTGGAGAGGGCATTTTGGACATCATCCACAGTTTCGAAGTTTTTGCCACTGTGAAAATGTTGTAGCGATCGGAATAAATGAAAATCCGAGGGCCCAAGATAGGGCGAGTATGGTGGGTGAGACAATACCTCCCACCCGAATCCATTAACTTTTTCCAGGGTTCGTCTTGCGCAGTGCGGTCTTGCTGAATAACGCCTTTTCTGTTGACAATCGCTGGCCACTTTTCAATTAAAGATTGCTGTACGCGATCCAATTGTTCACAGTAAAGGTCTACATTCATAGTTTGACCAGGTTACAACACTTCAACATGAACACACAAAAGCCCATTTTTGCGGTGTAAACCTGGCTTAGCTGTACTGCGTCGCGATTCACTGCCTTTTGCGTTTTGGATTATCATACAGAACCCATTTTTCATCTCCGGTGATCAAGCGATCAAAAAACGGTTCTGTATTGTGCCGCAGAAGCAATAAGTTGCATGTGTTGGACCGGTTAGCTTTGTTTTCTTCGGACAGATTATGCGGGACCCAAACACATGTTTTGCTTACCTTCCCAATCTTCTGCAAATGTTCTTGGATGGTCGACCAAAATTGGTTAAGAGTGTGTGAAATTTCCTTGATTGTCAGACACGGATTTACTTCCACTTCCGCCTTTAACATGTCATTGTCGAAAGTTGTTGATCTTCCTGATCGAGACAAGTCGGAAAGATCAAAATTATTTGATTTGAGCCTCGCAAACCACCGTTTGCATTTACGAACGTCTAATGCACTTGGATACACAGCGCAAATATTCTTGGTTGCAGCTGTTGCGTTGCTACCCTTGTGAAATTCAAACAGCATACAATGCAGGATATGGACCTCTTCTGGTATTTGGCTGGCCATTTCACCATCAACTGCAAAAAAACGAATAAGATTGCATTATTTAGGAGTAAACAAGTCACTCTAACCGACAAATGTATTAGGCACGACTTTGAAGTACACAGTGAGCCGCTAAAAGACCAACGAATATCGACATGCGAAAAGACGACATTACTTTCCGGTCCCCCCCAATATCTTAATCGGCCTTCACTGCATTGTGCTTCTTAATAGGTCTATGGTTGTATGCGCTCTTGATTTGCGAACTGTTATAAATCTAAACCTTGACAACAAAGTAGTAAGAATACAGTATACTCATTTTCCAAGAGGACGGCGGGAAGTGATCATACCCCAAATTGGGAAATATTACTAAGTGCTGAGTTTTACAGACCCAGCTGCCGAAGTATAGTAGTTATTGTCGCGGACCCGGGTTCGACATTGAAAGAAGGTGTTCCGTGTTGCCGCCCATACTAGGGTTTCTCTGTTTCGCCAATATAATACTGATTTGGTATTAAGACAAAATGCCTTCGTCATTACTTTGCTTTTCCCTTCCTTTTGAAGAGCACTCACTGAGGAATTTACAAAGACTTTACGAGTAGAAATGCTACGCAGTTTTATTAAAATCTCCCGATTCACAGTATAATCTTGTGTATTAGAAATAAATGTTCATTTGGTTAATTAAATTATTATTAGCATCTTTAGACGAACTTATAAAGTTGTTACGTCGGGACTAGGTTTTTGGTCAAGTGAATCCGGAATCACAACGTGCAATGGACGCTTACGGAACTCGAACCTGTGAACGCGCACGGAAAGCGAAGATGTTAACCAATTGACCAACCTCAAAGAAATGTTCGTGTATTGTGTTTGTCATTTGGATTTGAATGTATTTATTGCCTTTAGGCATCTTAGGCTCAGGCCGGAATAGGGCGGGGGAGAGGATGTTGGAGATACCAGGGCGTAGTTTGTAGGTACATCCTGACATTTGTCTGGTGTGACGTGACTGAGGAAATGGCGTGGGAAAAAATCTCAAGACCTTCCGATTGCTAAGCCAGTTTACGAATTGAGCTACCGTCGCTACATATTATGGTTCTTATAACGTTATTTGCATGGACCTGCTTAGAACACAGGTGATGATGGCTTATGCAGAGAAACTCCCTTTCCCATCCCATCTGTCATCTTAATTAGTGTTAGAGAGACATAAGAGGACAGTTTCTTTCATTTGTAAGTTGAAATAATGACTTAGTGGGAGTGAACCTTGAAAATTTGTTTTTCCTGTCTTTTCATTGGCTGCTGCTGAAGTTTGGCATATATTGTTTATGTAGACGGCGCGACAGTCTGCATTCCAAAGAAGAAAAGAATCCTCCCGGTAAAGAAAGAAGATAAAAATCGCTGAAGATCAACCGAAGAAAGAAAGAACAGGGGGAGAGAAATCCGGAACAGCATGCCACCTTATAAGGATATGAGGTAACCCCACATTTCGCCGTTAGGGTGATAATAGAAGTGCGGCAACGTTGCACACCCTTTGTATATACACACACATACGAAAGAAGTCTGTGCTTGACGGTGGGAGGATGAAAATATCCTGTATTTTTTTTAAGAAGGAAGATGTAGTAGCGTGTTAAGATCTTAGAGTAGTTCTGGGCTTTTAGTCTTCTTCCGTTGCCGGAAACCAGGTCCTTTCCTGCAGCAAAACGGGCTTCTCGCTTCTTCAATAGTGTAAGGATGGTATTCGAGCTTCAGTGAATTCCTCAGTAATCACAAAGCTTTATTGCACGGAATCGATTTTAATTTTGTTTTTTGTTAAACTAGGTCATTTATACAGATTGCTAGTGAAAGTCCCCCTTTATTTTGTTGATATAACGAAGGATTTGTTCCTGTTTTGAAAGTTTTTAGCATTCTACGAACTTTCATTACGCTATCTACATTCGTTTACTCGTTAGAAAGGTTTAAAAGTTCGCTACATGCAGTCATTGTTCCCGTAAATGTTGGCCTATTTAAAGACAATTGTGCGCTACGATTGTTAAACAGTGGTAATTTATTGGTAAAGTGTTTAGAAGAAAATAACGGCGTTGACTTCGTTAGAAAAATTACAAAATATGTATAGACAGTGCTCGAAGTGGGTTGGAAAATTTAAGGGAGCGGTTGCACAAGTGAGTTAGAAAAGGTACGGATACGCTTGCACCTAGTGGCGCTGTTTGAAAGTAAAGTCAATGAGCTCCCATTAATAAAAAGTAGGAGTACGCCAAATCTAAAACGAAAAAGGCAAGGGAATGGTGTGCCCACCCACCCCTCCCCACACACACTTCGAGCACTCTATATAGAATAGTCATTAGATTTTTGTACCATGTTTATTAAACATTGCGAGGAGGTAGTACTAACTTTGTAAGTCCTAAACTGTGATAATTTGGGTCCTAAAAATTCGTAGTTACCACCTTCCCGGCTAATGGGAAAGATTTGGTTGGGGGTGATGACCGGTGTTCCTACTGCTTGAACTTCCGTTTGGCGTTAGCATGGTAATGCGTTTCGTTTACTTTCGTGAATCAACACAAAATGTTACTGTACTGTTTGGTTATTAATTGTATGGGCGGACTCGGTAACAAGGCTATGGCTTCCGCGCGTCCAGAGGTAATGTTTGGAGTTCTGGACGTATTTTGATTAGCTGGCTACAGTTTTGGAATCTATCTTGACGATAGCGTTCTCATTGTCAGATGGTCAATGATATTTCAGTAAAATCTTGTTTTTGACAAACCCGCATATTATTAACTCCCTACCTGATGGTCAATGAGCGATCATTCTTAACATGGTTGTGGGTTTTCTCAACATTTACCTCCATCGAAGTACTCATATCATGCGTTATTTTCAGTTCTTCCTCTTCTGGGTAAGTAAATTGTCCTAAACGAGCTGTTGAGCTTCAGTGGATGGAATCTCGCATCGGGTGCAGATAATGTTTGCGTTCTAGGGACGGGACATCCATTTTGAAATGGACCACCGGGGACGGAACCCTTTGGTTATAGTGCAACCAGTCAAACTACTCATATACCAGAGACTCTTCTCATTTTCGAATACTGGACTGAAGTGAACAAGGTAAAAGTGCGTCTTGAGAACGGACATTTCTCTCTCGATTTTAGTTCGAATTTTCTGGAAAGAAGCTCAGTTATGGACGTATCAGCACTAATCTATCAAATTTTATGTTGTTCGCTCGTGTGTGCTATGTCGACGCTGTCTTTTCTTACTTCTTGCAAGAAATATCTTCTTGAAAACAAAAGAGAGTAAAAATCAAGAATTTCCACGCAGTAAGACCTCATTTTCTTCACGTCGTGAAAGCTGTGGTTGTATAACCAAATAAAGGAAGAAAGAGGTGCGAAAGAAAAAGAACAATGAATGCGGCACGCTTGTGTCTGGAGGTCTATTACGTGCTCATTTGAATTTAAATTGAAAGACTGATCTGAGTAACTTGCGGTGTAGATTTGATTACATCTGCAGAGACTGGGGATAAGATTAGTTCGTGTATTTTCTATCACCTTCCTTTGATTGCTTTCATCGAGTGCGAACAGCCAGGGTTTTGTTTTCTTTTACGTTTACAGGAAAAGGTAAATCCGAAATAAAGAAAACACTAAGCAGTTTATTACCGTGTCTGAGTCTTTTGTACGTTAACAGCAGAAATTTATGTACTCGAGTATTAGTAATTCGATACACATCCCTTGGATATTATTGAAATTTTTATTTTGAATTTTTAGCATAGGTGTGTTAATAAAGCGAATAGACTAAGATGAGGTCGAAAGCGGCAGGTTCTTCAAGTCAGGCTTAGTTGTCTCCGTCCATCCTCGTCCACTTCTGGTTCTGTCGTAGCAGACAGTGTCAGGAAGTTATGTCCACCTTTTACATCTTTCTCTTTAATCATACCTTCAGTTTCATTCCTTTGTATGCAGTCTCTGCATAGCTAATGTCTTAAAGATATATTTTTCTAATATATTTTCGTTTGGTACTTGTTCCTTTGGAATGTAGAAGTGCAAGGTATACCTTGAAATGTATATAGCAACATTTTTAATATATATATATAGGTAATATATAGGTATAAATAGGTTATATATAGATTTAGAAATTAATTTGAGTCTGTATATTTGTATTTTATTTCGCAGAGCTTCTTCAGGGGCTTTTCATCATGAAGTTAATGGCTTAATGCCGTGATAATTGCTTGTATCTTTTATAATAACCATGCCTACATTTGGGAAAGCATGCTTGTGCCTTCCTTTTCCTTTGAAACCTCCCTTTGAAGAGTCCTGTGGTATTTTTACCACTTCTGCTGAACCTCAATGATTGCTAAAATTAAGTATTTCCTTTCCTATAAAATTAAGAACTTGATTTCAACTTTTCCCCAAATGGTGGGAAAAGCTTTCCTTGAACACGAGTTGCGATCACGGTACTACAAGGGTAGTACCGGTAGTCTAAAGGGGTACGGACCCGGTAGTCCAAAGGGGTACGCAGTTAAAAGGTTGACAAATAATACGTAAGGAGATGAAATTGTTTCCAAAGTCCAGGTGTATGGATGTAGTTTTCTAACACATGTTTGTTTTCGTTACGTTGAATATTTTTAATTCCATTTTTACTTCTTATTATCAAGCATTTGTGTTCTTATTTTGAAGTCGCTCAGAAAAACGACCATTAAAAATGTAGATAGTTGAAAATTGAACTTGCACTCTGAAGTACAATATTCTGTTGCCGTTACATTTGTACGTGTCATTCATCATGTGCTGTTCCGTTGTTGAGTTTACTCCAATTACGCCTGGCATTTCACTAACATCTCTTGTTCTCTCTCTCTCTTTCTATTTTCTCGTGAATTCCGAAGCGTGGGTAGATAGAGCAGCTTGGGAATTCAGAAACAATACGAACACTGTCCAAAACCGCTTCGAGTTTCTACCCAATCGATGAGTGGCCGAAATATAGTGAACTTCTCATGTAAGCAGAGCGGAATATACAGAGAATAAGGTGCGCAGCTTGGACTTCTACGAGCAACATGTGAACTGGAATGTTGGATGTCTGCGCGATGTGATTGAAGCCAAAAAGAAAACACGATATTCAGTTGTGGGATAATGTATGGATGGCATCATTGTATCCGCCATTTGTACAAAACCTCGTTTTATTGTCTCAGTTTGTGTTACAGTATTGCCGTACTTGTATCACGTTGCTTGGATTTAATTAGAGTATATTTACAATAAGATGCAAAGAATGAATGTTGCAAAATGAGTAAGTGATAATGAACAGAGATATGACACAGTTTTGCATTGAACGATCAAATGAAATCATTTAATATGCTGTGTTTCTAATTGACAGAAAGCGAATTTACAAGCTAATTCTGATCTAATAGTTTTGAGTGTTAGTCACCGGGCTTTTCTGGGGTGGTACATATTTAATTGCTCATGATTATATATATAAAAAAAAGTCACTCAATAAACGTTAGAAAATACACAAAGTACTGTAGGTAGGGTAAGTAAATAAAATCAGTAAGTCAAAGAAACTATGTAATATTTGAAACAGTGGCTCGCATATTGGTGTGATGAAAAGAATGATAAATCAAGCAAAGACAACTTAAAAAAAAAAATACATTTATGAGTCAGACATGCAATTGTGTCCTAAGCCTGTTACATGTCTGAGGAATGACGTCCCTCCGCAGGCACTCATCCGGCGACAGAGAGAAGGAAGGTAGCAGTCAGAGCCTTTGTGTAAGTGTCATACCGGTATTCACGTGGTAACACTGACGGAAGCCCTGGAAAATCGCAGTATAAGCAACAGCGAAACTCGAACCTGGTTGCCTTCGCTGTGCCGTCCCGCGGTCAGTGGCTGTAACTACTGTATCTTTCTTTTTTTTTTCTTATAGGTATCTAATAATATTAATTCCTGCATCCTATTACGATATTAAACGTAATCACTAAATTGTAATTAACTACATAACTGAATTTTTAAATAATTGGTTCATAGAATAGTGTTTTGTATGTTTCCCCTGAAATTGAAAGCATTGTCGACTGGCATTGCTATCAAAGTGTATGAGAGGTTCGAACACTGGATTTTCGTTGTAAGTTCTTCATGTAGGAAGATTAACAGCTAAAACCTTCCTTTGGTTTAACTTACTTAGAGTAGATGTATCTCTTCTCAGTGCCTTATTTTAAGATCAAAGCCGCTATCCTCACCATTTTTGTCTGTAGACAAAGAAGTACAAGTATCTTTGTGGTAAAAGTAATCCACACGGGCCAGAAGAAGCATTGTTCTCCATCCATAACCTAAGCAAGTAAGCCATAGCCTTAGATGCTGTACGGCTTACAAATTTAAACTTGTTACGGTAACAAGGTGGCCCACCTGGCCTCACCCCATAGTTAAACTTGCTGTTAAAAGAAACTCCATTATTTTGCCCATATTGAAATATTTTAAGGAGATCCTTGTAATAAATGAAGTAATTTTAGGCTCTCTTTTGAATACATGTTCCGACAATGATATAACATCCTTTTAACCGTTTAAATTGATTGCATTCTGAACAAGCGTCTTCAGTGGTAAATGAACGTGAAGTCGTTTGCAGATGTTCTTTTGTCTGGCTTCGTTGGAAGGAGGTCACCTTTAAGCAAGCAACGGTGCTCTTTTATGAGAAAAAATTTAGTGTAACAAAAAAAAAAAAAGTTCAGTTGGTTGGAAATGTGCTCTAGTTCACGTTTAGTTCATTTCGTGTGTAATCTGCTGAATTCAGTGAAGGTTTTAATTTCTTATTCTTGTAAATGTTTACCCTAATTTTCGTGTTTCTTCTGTTAGTTTTCATGTTTTTATATACAGCTAGTGGTGTAAAACTCTTTTATCTCGTGATAAATTGGTTCAAATTTTCTTTCATTGAAGAGAATCTTTCATATTTTTACGGGCAAATTAAATGGCATAGTGCACAAATACGAAGGTTGGGGTACAAGTCATGGCAACTTTTTTTTTTTTCGAGAATGCGGCACCATCACGCAATTTCGAAATATACAAATGGAAGGAGTCTCTCTTCGTTACTGTTAAATGTATGAACAATGCAAGTCACGTGTACCAGGAGCAGGTAGAAAAGTGCGAAAAATGTCATATACCAAAGTATCGTGCTATGTGTGTTACAAGACTACATTCGTAATACATAAACAAAGGAGACGCACACATATTGCCTAGGAACCTTCAAAGTATTGTCCCAGAGCATTCACCACACGCTCCCAGCGATGAGGGAAGCATCGCATACGATCCACCTGATTAGATTGGAGTCGAAACATCTTATCATTGAGTAAATACGTATTTAGTCATTGATCTTATGTTTCACGGCAACGACAATGCCCCTTCGAGTCCGAAACCGTCTCCCACGCAGTGATTCCTTCACTTTGGGTATTCTCTGGAAGTACGGCTTCGGAGAACGGCTATTTTCACATGCGAATGTAACTTCCATCCTGCATGGCGGTTGACTCACCACAAATGTTCCCGCGCTTTCCGTGCGACAATTGTGACACATACTGTCATCTACTAACATCTTTGGGGCGTACATTTTTATCTTGGAGAAGAAGAAATAGTTGGCATGACTTTATGCTGCAACCCTCGTACTTCATTGTGCATTTAGTGTTTAGTCCTATCACGTGTATGCATAATAATCCATTAAAAAGTACATTTTTATATGCCCACAAATCTTCGTAATTTATTCATTAAAACACGTCTCAAGAAAAGTGTCTAAATGTCGCGTAAACAATGTGTCTGTCCGCTTAATACTTCAGTCGCCTGGCATTGGCATAATACAATAAACTACATAAGAATCTTCCGTTAAGTGTAATTATAATAATATCTGTGTAAAAAGAATGAGAAAGGAACAAAAAGAAAAAATGCCTTCAAACTACTCGATGATTCGCTTCTCATTACATCTGTATCGTTGAGGAATATTTCAATTATTTTCCAGCATTGTGTTTTTTTTTTGGGGGGGGGGGGGTGTTTTCTTCGTACATTTGTTGTTATGGTAAAGAGTTAATTGACTCTTACTTACGAAATGTCGTAATGTATTAAACGATCGAGTAAATGTAGTAGTTACAGCGTCAAGCGTGAATGCCAAGAAGCAAAAGTTTAAAATAAAATGGTAAGGCACTCCCTTGTTCTGTAGACATTTTATGTGTTTGTTTCTCGCTCAGTTAAAAGTGAATTGTGCGTTTTATCTTCATAGTTTTCCGACAAATTTCCTTTCGTTAATAGTCTCATTTGTACTTCAAGTAGAAATTCAAACAGTGTTCTTCGAATCGCTAGCCGTAATACTACTAACAATATGTAATCCACAATATAAAATACTAAATAGGCAACATTGAGTAATTTATTTTAAGAATATGATCCAACAAGATCTGCTCAAACGTTGTATAAAAAGAACAATAGAAAGTAATTCGTGATTAGCCCAAATGTGAGTTTACTGTGCAGGAATAGAAACTTTTGTTGGTATGATTCCATGTGCGGTTCTCATTCTGAATCAGTAGTCAAATTTATTCCAAAATACATGGTTTCATGGAGAAGTATAGTAAAACCGTTCGTCCATTGCCGCGACTCAATCCAAGCAATCAATCGCATATGATCAGGCTATCTATCAGTTGTGTACAAGCCATAAGACTTGTAAGACACGAGTTCGTCCAGTGACATAGCTGAATCAAAACAGCCTTTATTTTTGTTTTCGTGAAGACTTGAACATACGCGATTTGTTTATTGTGGCCGTGCCTAGTGACAAGAAAGTTGATTACTCAGTGTATGTTGCAACTTTCTGCTTATTGTGTAAGCAGTGTTGGTCTACTATGAATAGTACCTCATTTCTTATCTGGGATTCGCCGATATTCCTATCAATAAAAAGACACTCTTTTCGACGACAGTCTAGAATTTAGTCTTTTCTGCTCATTAATTGTCCTGCTTTCTACTGAGTATCAACAATTTTACTATATTTATAGCAACTGTATTCGATGGCGGCCACATTCTGACTTCATATCAATTGCCGTCTTAGCTCGTAAGAGCGAGCGGGAATCACTGATTAGCCGAGAAGACCTACGTCTCTAAACATACGTATTTCAAAGAATAAAAGTCGCTACATAGACCCTCTCAAACACAAACGCCATCTTGTTTCTCACGTTACCATTTACAATAATCATGTAGTTCGAGGCGACGATTGCAGCATTTCAAAATCCACTTTTCGTGCAGATGCCTGTAGTGATTGAAATAACTTGATTACAGTTCAGACATGCTTGGCCACTACGGATTCCACTACACATTATATTCGAAGTACCTCCATATTACCGTTTGCGCACTTCTGCCAACGATTGTTGGACCTCGAAATGACCGAACGATTAGCGGGCTCGCTTTCTGTGTGAGTGGTCACGGTTTCAGTTCCGCGGGAATCCATTGAAAGGTTCACAGCCACTTTACCAAGAACTATAGTTCCCGTCTGTAAAAAGCTTCCCAGTTCGCTTAGAACGTTAATAACAGTTCAGTCAGTCATTGTTGGAGCTTTCCCTCAAGCCATTTTTGGTGATCTTCTGAAGCGCTGTCGTCGTAGGAGCCTCAAGCTTTTCTGCATTCGCAAATCTCAGGTACTTCGCAAATTCTTTATGATATCTAATCGGATGAATATGGTGGTGGTTCCAACGGTGAAAGCATGTCATTCATTATCACCTTTCCTACTGTACTACTGCATTATTACTCGCGATGAACACGCACCAAAGATGTCTAAGGACCGTATTGTCTATACTTTGTATGTTATAAAGCTATATGGAATCGCTGTCACGTATGTGTCGATTGTATTTTCGATCCATGTCTGTGCTTTTCTTTAAACTGACAGAGAGGCAACTTGACAACAATGTTGAAGCGAACGATCGGTTTTTCAAATGTCATGTGCTTTACGAAAATGTTTCTATCGTAATTCGACAAGATATGCACTATGGATGTGAAATTAATTGAACAAATTCCGACAGTATGTTTCAGAAATTGTCATCTTACTATGTGGTTAGTACGAAATTAAAGCGGAAGTTGGGAGCTTTGTGTTAGGATTTTTTGTAAATTAACTCGAAACTATGAAAATGTGTATGCATTAAAAGTTATTGGTCGGATTTAGTGGATGTAAATCTTCTGAAATCACGATTCAGCAGTGGAAAGTGATTGATGAATGTTAACAGTAATTCACAAATGTTGTTTCTCTTCTTGAATTACTTTAATTTTTACCAGAAGCACCTGAGTTCATGTTGTTAACGAAATAAATTTAGGGCAATATTAAGCAGTTTCATTGGTGTTCTCTAGCATGTAGTAACCTGTACAAGCTCATCTCAGCAACAGGCCTGACAGTGGCGTAATCTGTGTTAACGTTCTTGTGCTGAAAGCGGTAACAATGAGGCTGCCAAGTTCTCCCACAGCGTGTCACACTGCGGGATGCAAAGAGCTATCGGCGAACACAAGTTTTTTTTTTTTTCCATGGGGTGGAGATGAAAATGCAGAAAGCTTTTCATAAACGTTGTCAGAGAAAGAGTAATTGGAACAAAATAGCGACTAAATGTCTACAAAGAAGGGTTTATCTCCCCTGGAAATGTAATTTGCGATCGCTAAAAGAATGAATTATTTGCTGATACATGTATAAAACAATGTATAAAAGGAAAAGACGTGTTCTCGTAGATTTGTTTCTTTTTTTAATTTTTAATATCTGAAAAGTATTTCTAGTGTCAAATATTATGTATTTTCCTTTCTTAGTTTTGGTATAAAATTCACGTTGTTTTTCATGCTCATCTGCTGTACTTTTTAGTATAGCAAAGTTCCATGAAAGATGCCATACTTCGCAAATAAATTGCTATAAATAGAAAATTTAAAAAACACACACTAGAGCAATTTGTTTTATTTATTTATGTAAAGTAAATAAAATCATCCTTACCTTAACCAAGATACAGTGTGTCTAAAACCCTATGTTGAATCGCCATCACTCCTAATTATAGGGTGAGAGATGGGTCCAGTGTTGGCTGGCACTTTATTGCATAATCGTAACAATAAGTGAATTTGAATCCCTTGAAGCAGAATTTTAGATACTGCCCCAAGTTACAAGAGAGAATTAAACAAAAACAAAACTAAAGTATTCAGGAAATTTCAACAGTATTGTAAATAAACGTGAAAATTTGAGTTCCTTGCCAAGATGTAATAATGTCCTGTAATATATAGTAGTTTAAAGTTCAGATATTCTCTCATCACCTCATAAAGTAAAAATAATAAAAAAAAACCTGAAAAGTGCTGTTTGTGCCCTTGAATCCATCTACTGTACGCATTCTAACTACAGAGTACCTGTAAGTACACTCTTTCTCCCGCCGTGTCAAATTCCATGGAATTCCCACAAACAGTGGTCCGCGGACCACGGGTGGTCTTCGAGGCCTGCCCTTGGGCAGTCACAGGGTGGCTTGTTGAACCTACAAACTAAGAAAACTGGTCCGCACTTGAAAATAGTTTGCGGAACGCTGTACTAGTACATTTTACCTCTGAACAGGGGCGTATCCAGGCTGAATATTGGGGGGGGGGGGGTACGGTCATTCGAGCTATAAACAAGGTAAGAGGGTATTGCCAAAAACAGATCAGACAACTGTAGGAAAGGAAACGAAGCTCTTCTGTAGAATTAACGTATTTAAAAATTAATAATGATGGATTACAAATAATAATAATAATAATTAGAAGAAGAATGGGAATTCCTTGTTAATCAAGATCGTTTAATTCCTATTCATACGCTAGTTTTTATTACTTCCTTCTTTTCCTTGCTATTTTCAATTGTAATTGCATTTTAAATGTACGATTGACGTATGTGAATTACAATTTTTGGAATAACTTAATTTTTTAACAAATGCAATACAAACACGCTTGATTCACAAATAATTACTAATGTTTGATTAGTTCGTACGAGAGATTTAATTGTTGTAAACACAAAATAAACAGTCTTTAATAAACAAAGAAAATACACAAAAGAATCCGTTCCCGTCTCACGACACTTTACAAAACAAATTCCAGCTTGCTTTGTCGCAAAGCAGTGAATTTATCTACCATTTTCTCAACTTCGATATTGATTTCACGATGGACATGAGAGCTAGGCCAGTCAATCGATCTTGACTCATCCGACTTCGAATCCAGATTTTCAACAAACGAAACGTAGAGAAAGTTCTCTCTGCTGTCAGCTGTGGCAATGCTGACAGCTAAAGTAGTGAGAATGTGAAGGGCAAGATGAATAACAGAATATTGTTCAGAGTCACAAATGAGGAGCGCGTCCAAAGAGTTATTTATTTCCCTACTTTTCTTCTCTAGCACGGCGAAACGACGCCAAATTCCAACCTCTTCAGCAAACTCGCTCATGGACTTGTTCGTGAAGCTGACAAAAATTCAAATATTTCCTTTTGCCTCTCCGTATTTATTTCCTGATGAAACTGAATGTTCTCTGGAAGTAACGCTAATAAGTTAACACATTTAAAGTTTTCTTTCGAGAATCTACAATTTATATCTGCCAGGATGTTATCAAGCGCAGGAATGTACACAGAACGTCTGTAATACTCCTCGGGAGAGTCGGCTGACACATTGCTTCGGATGGTTTGTCTTAAACACTGGTGCTTCACTTTGATTTCCATGATCGAATCAGTTGTTCGCATCATTTCTGTTGCTTATTGGAAAAGAATACCGAATTCCATTTCTGCATTTTCGCGCTTACGAGTTAATGCTTCCGCGTACACATTCGATCATCGTTTCTGCTTCGGGAATGGTCAAGGTGTGTTTTTGTAATCCAGTGGCCGTAGGAGAAAACTAGGAAGATACTTCTGCAAGGGTCAGAAGTCCTATGATAAATTCTGGTGATTCCATGTAATTCAAGAATTTGAATGCCTTTGATCCTGAAGTATCGTTCCAGGAAGAAATCACTAAAGGCGCATTGTGTACGTCTTCATACATGGTAAGAAATATCGAAACCTATTTTAGGTTTTATTTTACATTTATAATACAGAATTGAAAAAATGAAGTGCTCCAACTCTGGGATGGGTTTTATTTTATTTTTGAAATAAAAAAGTGTCATATTCTGATGCGGGGGCGATAACCCCCATCTGGTTCCACCCCTGCCTTTGAAATCTATTTTTATTACTTATTTTGATTTTTGTCAAAATATTGCAGAAAGAGTGATAACGCATGGAAGATTCTTATTACTGTTTCGCGTATGTATGAAAGCACGTACCCAGAAGTTGGTTTCGGGGGGAGGGGTTCCGGGGTTTGGCTGGGTGTGAAATTTATGTAAAATTCAAAATTTTTGCCCAAAATGAGACTTTCACAAAAAAATGGGGGTGAGGTCCCCCCTACTTACGCCCCTGTATGTATGTGGAACTTAAATATAATTAATTAATATGATATTGTGAGCAACTATTGTGAATCCGTTCGGTGCATTTGCCACTGACGGAGAACCTCACCAGTGTTTCCCTAATATTTTTACCCGGAGAATTTTATAACATAGTACTTTGTTTTATTTGTTACCACTATTTAAACTGGATTCTTATTTGCACAGATTGGTTAGGTGTATTAAATCTTGTTAACATGTATACCGACCATCCGCTCGTGCAAGAAGTGACAGGCTGTGAGCTCTCTTGGCGGGGAGCAGTACGCATGAAAAAAATGCTGTTATATCGCTTACAGATAGGATTTGATGGGTATCTTGTGCGACTTTTTTTTTTTTTTTTTATATGTTGGACATAGTGGCGATAAAGGACTTTCCCGCACCGGTTATCGCCCATAAATTAATTTTTAATGTTAAGTAACTATAGCTCGGCTGTGAGATGAGAGGACAAGGGCTAAAGAGCTCGCCATGGAACTTTGCAGATATTAAATATAAACAGTTACATTATTCTTTAAAATAGGAGTGTTGTTAAACTTAGCTGTTAAGCAAAATCAGCTTAATATCGTTATCAATGAAAGTTACTTGTAGAATGTAAATAAATTATAGTTGCTTCGGACACAGAAGACGTGATCACAGAAAAATGAAGTGTTTTTGGACGTTATTTCTTACAATGTGTTTGGATCATACAGTTAACTTCATCACACAGTGTCGTATGAAAAAAAATAATACTAAATTTGATTTATAACTCGTATAAATTACGTGTGACCGTATCCTCATTTTATTAAAACCTGGTGTCAAAAATCTCGTTCTGCTGTTGCCGATAATGTCTTTCGGTTTGGGCATTTTTGTTCAATTTCAAACAGCTTTCCTGAAAAGATACAACAACACTTTGTGTTGATGTTGACGATATTTGTGAAAGAAATATTTTGCCAAAGTTTGACCGTCGCGTTTAGTTAGGCCTACTCCCTGTAGTACATTCATTTTAGTTAAAGAATTAAAAATGGTTAATAATCTGTTGTAGACATATATATTTATAGTACCATTAGAAAAAAAATATATATATATATAGTTGGTAACACTATACTGCTTCTGTGGCAACGTTTTCTTTGTTAGTCGATAAAGAACAGAGACTTTTATAAATTTATTAAGTTTTATAGTTACTTGAAGTTAAATGTTGCCGCCTCGCCTTGTATACTCATAAATTGTATATAGTTTTAGTCTTAGGGCTACCGCACACTGACGACAAGACAGTCGTACGACTGTTGTACGACTGTCGTGCTCGATGTAAGACACTTCAACGACAAAACTGTTTTGTCGTGATACCCGCGCACACTGGAGACAAATCTGTCGGCGGGAAAATCTGAACAGAAGCACTGTAGGAATAGCACTGGCCGGATCTCTTGTAAACTCTGTGGAAAATGGATATCGTGGAAACTGCAGTGTTCTGTGCTCTTGTTGTACAGCGAAAAAAGAAACTGAAACGAAAATGTAGACCATACTGGGTGCATCCTCTTTATAGTTCTAGGTTATTGAATGGAAAGTTTCACATTTTGTACGAGGATCTACGCGAGCATCAAACTGTTTTGCGTAAAATATATACACACTTGAAACAGCGATTCGAAATTCTCGTTCATTCATCCGCCATTTTGATTCAACATGATGGTTCTTTAAAAATCGATTATTTGAATACGATTATGTAAGATATCTTTATAATTAATGGCTCAAATTTAATCGAAGTTGAACGAATTTGAAGAGGAACTTGAAAGCATAATATTATCTTGCATACATCCATCATCTTAACTTCGTGCTTTTTTTTTTTTTTTTTTTTTTT
>JAGDQP010010885.1:18974-43958 GCA_022664845.1 Lepisma saccharinum
TTTTTTTTTTTTTTTTTTTTTCGTTAGTTACTTGTCAACTTGAATTACCTTCAATGTTCTATCATATGAATACCTGATTGCACCCTCTACTCTCGATCTATTGTCAAAGATTGCTGTGACAAGATTTGGGGAAAACTACAATCAATTTACATGCCGGATGAAATAAAAGAAGACTGGATGAACATAGCTAACACATTCAGTGAACGTACCAATTTTCCCAACGTAATCGGAGCTCTTGAGGGCAAACATATTCGACTAGTAAAACCAGATAATACAGGTTCAAGATATTTCAATTAAAAAAAAACATTGGCGTAACAGGCCTATAGGCCCTGAGTCTGCCCCAACGCCACCTGTCCGTGTTTGGTGTAACTACGTCCACCTGATAACGGCTGTGTGGTCAGCACTGCGCGTACCTAATCACGAACAGGCGTATCAGGGGCTTACCAGACCGAAGGTGGCCGTCACGTCTTTATTCACGTGACTCCCCAATTTGCCTCACGATGCTGGGTGGATGCCGAAAAGTGGGACTCCAGCCGGGAATTGAACCCGGGACCACGCGGACATGAGTCCAACGCTCTAACCACTATACTGTGTTTGCTCTGGTCCATTTTGATATCTGAATGAATTTCGTACGTACAAAAGATGGCATATGTTTTACTGACACCGTTTGTGAGTGTCCTCTTGACAGTGTTTCATTACATTCAAATCAAAGCAGGGGAGCTGATGTCAGGCAGTATTTATCGAGCTATTTCACAACCCCAGCCGGAGCATTACCATGGCAATACAATAAAATGTAAGTTACATCTTTGTTGAAAGCTATATGTAGATTTGTAAATTACCTGTTGAAAGATACATTACGAAGTTCTGAAATTCCATTTTATCAAAACGAACCCTTTCATGCCCAAATTATTTCAAGTTTGAATTTCTATTATTAATCCAATATAACATTTTGTGGTTAACAGAATTTTTAGTCTAGATGATGACGTCACATTGCACCTCGCAATTATATATCCCAAATGGGCACAATTCGAATTAATTTTTTCCAATGAGCCTTTGATTGAAGCAAATCCATGGAGTGAAGGTAAAGGTTTAAAAAAAAGGTAACGCTATTCCCTGTGCGATATGTACGCGCCGTGAACGGCGCATGGGGGATGTGGAGGTAGCGATCCACCTTTTCTTGACCTACGGTACGAAGTGAGGTGGGGTGGTCAGCCCCACGCTCGACCGTATTTACCTTCCCAAGGTGCCCAGAAGTACCAAGGACACTCTGGTACTCAATTTGCTAGGAGGCTGAGTGGACCTCGGAGCATGGGAACACTGCGAGAAAAGTCTCCAGTGTCCTGGCCGGGATTTGAACCCGGGCCGACCGATTCGTAGTCAGACGTGCTACAGCCTGAGCCACGGCTATTCCCATAGGGTAAAGGTACAACTTTTAATTTCTAATCTCCTTTTTACACAAAATTGCTGATTTGTTCAATTTTGGGTTATAACAATTGTATTGTATAATAATAATTTAAAAAATTCAAGGAATAATATTTACATTTCGACTTACAAATTCTTCATCATATATGAATAAAAATTTACAACAATAATGGAAATATGTTTTGTTCTTGAAAAGTAATAAACAACGAGGTCTTCCGAATACTGCGAATTCTGCATCTTCTACAAGTGTTTCCTTTTTCTGGAAGATGATATCCAATTTGAGACAGTCGTACTTAATCAGGTACACCGACAGTTCCCCGTTTGTGATGAAAAAGTGGCTTGATCCTACCAAGGATAGAATCCAATGGCGAAAGTTATTTATGGCGGCGATGAACTTGCGAGTTCCATAAGCCATGGAGTTAGATTTAAAAAAATATTTAATGGCAATATACTGACAGCTATAACCTAAGCCTGTCAAAAGTCTGAAGGACATAAGAAAATCTTGGAAAACCTGTCAGGATGGCTGGCGTGAGGACTTGAGCCAGCTTGTGGGTTCCTCAGTTTCACCGAACAGCGAATGTCGGTATGGCACCGTGACAAAGGCCCTGGTCGCTACCTGTGTTATTCCCTGCCCTACCCTATTCCGACCTTACCCAAAGATACCTAAACGCAAAAATTAAAAATTTATAACATATATACACTGCGCCTGAATTATGCACATTTTGTATCAAATCAAAATTTCAGGAGTTCGAGTCACTCTTCTAAATTCGCCCATGCTTTTGTCATTTACGTGGAAATTCATGATTTCTAATGTTGAAGTGCAGATCCTAAAAGCCTAATAAATAAAATTATTCCTCCTTCTAATGAACGTAGTTTCAGTTGCAACACAGACATATTACAAGTAAATACCGATCAACATGAATGCCCTCTACAGGACAAGGGATAGTTTTTATCCTCTCCCGCAGGTCTTGAACGTGATGGTAGCCAATGGAAAAATGTCAACAATTTCCATACACAGGGGCTGCGACGTTTTCGTGAGAAGTATTTCCTCCAAAAAACAACACAATGACGTCATCAAACTGCTGGCGCACCTATTATATATATACATATATATCGTGAGGTAACACGCTTGCGTATTTTCATCCAATAAACATGACAGGGGTAATAAATACAATATCCATCCTGAACTTATCTGCCTTTGTTCTATTCTCTCCTTCCAAAGAGCTCCAATTGGGTATCACAACACCACAAACTTCCTACCATACAGTATATTAAAAAAAAAAGGAAAGAAAAAGGTGTTTGAATATTCTTTTAAACTTTTGTTAAAAAGAGCCGGCCGCTTTTCGACCTCTTCGATGAATGTTTCAATATCTTCATCCATTAATTCGCACATTAGGCCTACAATACACAGAAAAAGTTGTTAACTTTGTGGTCACTGCTGAAGGAATGATAGCTGTCGTACAACAGTTTTGTCGTTGGTCTGCGGTACGCCAATGCTATTCTATGTTGTGAGCTAGCCCTGGCGACAGTTTTGTCTGCGAGCTGTCGGGCAGGCTCCACGACACTTTTGTCTTTCTCCTGTCGTTGTCGTTGGTGTGCGCCCTCTCATTTAAACTACATTGCCAACGACAGGAGCCAGACAGTCGTACGACTGTTTTGTCCCTAGTGTGCGCATAGTCTTAGGCGTAATTTGCGATGTCGTAGAATATGATGATGTATTTCTCATTAGGTTTGTTCGGGTGGGTCTCCTCGGTGTTGCACTATCTGCACTGGAAGTGTAAGGTGGTACAGGGATCTGTAAGTTGATGTGACGTCACAGTGTCTATTCGTACAGCTCTCGGTCGAACGCGCAAGCGCTTGTTTTCTTCTGCTAGCAACGCCATCTATAATCCTGCTTCTCACACATACGCTTAGAACGCTGCACGACTATCAATTGTTTGCACTCATTTTACACTTTTTCCCGGCGGGGATAGAAGGTGCTTGACATAGAGTTAGGAAGAAAATAGAACGTACATGACGTCACATGAAGCCAAATTCGGTTCATCGGCAGCCATCTTGTGTGGCCCCATTAGAGTCCCTGTATACCGAGTACTGTGAGGATTGTCTTTTTCGATAGAGAATGAGTTAACCTCAGAGAGGCAATACTCGGAAAAGAGGGTCTCTGAATATGGGGCCACACAAGATGGCCGAAATGCCTCGTCCCTTCCGTCTCTTGGCTTCATTCCTCTCTCCTTCAAAACAGACTAAGGTTCCCTCTATTTATATTCCTAACTCTATGGTGCTTGCACTGGGTTACACTACTTGCACTTGCCCCGGCCATCCGAACAGTTGAAGTGCAGGCTGCATGCTCACTCGAACGCAAAAGTGTAAAATAGTTCAAGTAGTGCAGCCCATTTAAACAAAGCTAATTGTATTAGCCGCTAGTAAACTAAAATACATTTGGTTGTATTGTAGTGCAGATAATGTGGTTCTTCTTTCAGAGAATGAAACTCACTCAACAAGATGTTAAGATTTCTAAATGAGTAGCTATGAAGAGTATGCAATGAAGTTGAACGTCAAAGGAGACGAAAGTGAAACAAATGAAGCCTCTGCTAGCATCAGAATTAGAAGAGAAAAAGCAGAACATGTATCCAGATATCTTGGAAGTATTACAAGTAAAAAGAAGAAAAAAAAATGAAGGCGAGAATAGCAGTGACAAAAGAGAGTTTTCAGTAAAAAGAAGAGACCCTTCTGTGGACCGATAAACAAATCATTGAGGAAAGGTTTGATTAAATGTTTTGTATGAAGTATTGCTTTGCATGGACCCGAAATTATAGATTCTGCGAAAGACTGAAGAAAGATAATTTAGAGGTCTTTGAAGTCCAGACATGGAGGAGAATAGAAAAAATACTATAGCAGATAAAGAAAAAAAGAAACATGAGGACATCAGCTGCGCAGTATATTAAATTATACAGTTGAAGTTAGAGTAAAAGGTATCGAGCAGCCGCGAGTCAGTGGTAGAGCGTTGGCTTAGCATTCGAGAGGTCGTTGGTTCTATCCCACCGGCGGCCAACCATTCTGATTGAGGTTTTTTCCAGTCACACCAGGCAAATGCCGGGATGTTAATCTCAAGTTAGGCCCTGGCCGACACCTTCCCACATCCTTTCCCCTAGACTATTCCAGCCTGAGCCGTAGGTGCCTAGAGGCCATAAATAAAATTGAGATTCAAATATAGCTAAAGGAAAAGAAGAAAAAAATTAACTGCTTGACAGTATTAAGAATGATGAGTAATACACTAATTCAAAATGGAATGTTCAAGGTCGGAAGAACGGAGAGTGCTTAACGTGTCTCTAAGGACCTGCCGCTTTCGGTAATAATTATCAGCATACATATGTAAAGTTACATCAAAGTTTGGTTCCACCGGAAATTATTTCTTCCTTGTAAGCTACGGTAAAAAGAGTTTGTTTTGTTTTCCGTACGTAAGATAGCAAGGGTGTATAAAATGTCCATAGCAGTGGTGAGTTAATTAGCGTCTGTATGTCTTTATAAGCTGTAAGTTTCGTAACATTGCACGTCCTTTTTGGTTTCAATGGTCGTCAAAGGTAGGTCACAAGGACCTGCCAGCTCCAAGAGTTGTGGGATCACACACGTAGCGTGTATTCATTTGTTTTGTAATTTCCATTAATTCTTTATTGTTCTCAGATCATGTTAAATTTTTAATAAACCAAAAGCTGGTATTACAATGTATTCGTTTGAAAAAATTGTCCCTAAAATATAAATTACAAACCCACATATATAGAAGACATGAATGGAGAAATATTTGCATGATGAAATTCTTGTCTTCCCTTGTGACATAAATCAATTCTTATTCCATAAATATTTTAGAGGATGAAATGTCTTTTACCTTTCAGTATATCATCTCAAACAACTCTTTACAACGGAAATGTATGGTAGGAAAAAGTACGAGTTGTTCTTTGAGAACGAACTTCAGGTTTCCGCAGCAGAACCTAATTTATTTTCCATGTTGTCCAACTCTTGTCAGGCTCTCCACAATCTGTCTCTTCCCCTACCACCACGCTTCCTCCCAACTTTCTCTGATTTCCTTCTTTCCTTCTCTTGAGACGCGACTGGAGGGAACAACTCCTTCTGCGCCGTTTATTTCCCTCTAGTATTCAAGCTCTCTGAGCATTGGGTAAAGTCTGGAAGTTCATTTTCAGGCAGGAGAATAAGTTACCTACCTCCCGTACCTCTTTGCTTCATCTTCATCAGGTTGAAATCAAAACACGAACGGAAGGTGGTGTATAGTGATATATTTACCTCCATCTTAAAATGTTCAATAACGGAAATTAAAAAGTTTCCAAGTATTTAAGAAACTAAACGTTTGTTTCTTCAATAATAGAACTTGTCAAGTTTTAGTGTAGATGTCATGTTGATATAATTGGCATGTGTAGTAACTTTGAAAATTTGTAATTTACTTTGACAGAATTGTGTTTATTTACTTATTTTTAAATTGAAGAGAATTGTGTCTTACGCACATGGTTAGCGGACCGAGCGACTGGATCTTTCGTAGAGCTTTGACATAGCGTATAGTGAAAAAAAAGAACCGAACCTAATTTTTCTAACCTAATCTAACCCATGGTAATTAACTTGTAATAGGTATGAGCATATAAGCATGCTTTTGACACAAAAAAAAAACAAAGAAAAAATACAACTTGGCACCACCGGAATTTGAACCTGGTCTGCTACTTAACAATCAGCCTTCTTATGCACTCATCCACCGAGCCAACTTGCAAACAAAGATTTGGAAGTTTTATTTACATCGCACGTATTACGTCACAACAATATTACAACTTCTGGTCCCATTACTGTTATAATCCCGACCTCAGCTGAGGTCCTTTCGACTCCTTCTCGCATGCTTTTTCCCTTCCCTGTCTTAGTTCAACAGATGCCTAAAGGCCTTCAATAAATTAAAAATCAACGAGGTGACCAAACAGTTTATATATTGTGACTATCGAATAATGATCTTGAAGTGAAAGCTGAATGGAAATTTGATAATATTCCATTTACCATAAATTTCAGAAGGTGAATGTTTAAAGCTCAAATTATAAGCTGAACAGAAAATTCACTCATAGACGATTATGATACTACTAGTTTCGAGATAGCATCACCATCTCTAACATATTGTAAGTAAAATGCAGATTAATGTAATTCCTTTTTTCACAAGAACCTTGTATTAGGTAAATGTTTAAATTAACACAGAAAAATTGACAGTCGCAGGGACCGGGACTCGAACTCGGATCTCCCAGTTGCCGACCGGGTCTGCCGTCCATTACACCACCGCGGCATGTCAATTCTCTGTGTGTAGAGACTACTCCTCACACCTTAACACACTCCCAGCCTCAGTAGCTGGTTACGAAGTCAAGGCACCCCATATATTTGAAGATTTTTATTGAGGAATTTGTTCTGCAACCGTGCATTTCGGAATAATTGATGCAATTCCTTTTTTCTTACAAGAAGCTTGTGTTAGGTAAATATTGAAATTAACACAGAAAAATTGAAATGTATGGGGTGCCTGTGTTAATTTCAAAATGCAGATTGCTTAATAAATTATTAAGGATTAAGAGTGCAAGTTGAACTTCCGCAATCCTTGGAATATTATCCTTTTCTCGCTCAGCCGTACAATTACCTCAATATGAATGTCAAGAAATGCGCATGTAATCAAATTTAACGAACTTTTATAAGACAGATATACAGGGTGGTCCAAAAGCCTTGTACAGCCTTGTATTTCAGAAACCTACAGGGAAGTTAAACATCTTAGAACACAAGTGAGAAGTGGATGTTGGAGGATACATTTTGGGGTAGATGATCAACGTGATCTCCATATTGAAATCGGTTATATTGGAAGATGAAGAGATTTTTTTTCTTTTTAAATGACAGGTAGGTCGTGTGACATGTGAAGCAACACGAGATGTCCACAGAAAGTAATTCCATTAATCAGATATTAACCGTCTACCTATCACGGTGTTGAAGTTATCGCCACTTAAAATTACCAGTGTACTGCCAGATGATTTGTTGAATGTGCTGCCCGACTTGTTAAGTCAAGAGCTCCAGGCACCTCCAGTCATGAGAGAGTCGCAGAAGCATATCTGTTGGGAGGATGTCACAGTATTCGATGATCGTGATTTTCAGATGATTCACATGACGGATTTTCTCTGCATACACGAGTTGCTTCAAGTAGCCTCATAAAATGAAGTGAAGGGGCAAGGTGAGGTCATTTCCAATCCAGCGACCCAGGAACTGAATATTTAACTATTGAGGTACCATTGCGCTGTAGTGAGCCGGAGCTCCATCATGCTGGAAGAAAAGAAGCTGTCATCGTCGGTCAAGCGAAAAGGAGATCCAGTATCCATCAGCTCTTCCAGGTACTGTTTATAAAGAATGAAAGGTGGTATGAAGAAAAAAATGACCAATCAGACGGGTGTTCCAAATTCCCAGGGTAGTGCCATCTATTTTCCCATCGTTTCCTTTGATCTATATTTTGGCAATTCTTCCCGATTTACCCCAGCGCTAACGGTGTTATGGAAAGAACGAAAACGCAGAAAGAATTCCGTTACGATTTTTATATTTAAGGTGTGGCGTGCAATTTTCTTAACAGCTGTCTTTATAGGGAATTGCTTAGTACTACAAATATAAAGGTTTTCATATATGTGTATGAGCGCTGTAGAGGAAGATTGGTCTATGTACTTTTATTAGCTTCTTGAGAAATTGCTTTTAAAGTTAAGCGTTCATATCTGTGACGAGGGAAATTTATAGGATTACGCTCTTCAGAACATCAGACATAGGTTGTATAAAACCAATTTTCAACAAAAAGTTCACTCACCCTACAGTGGCCATAATCTCCC
The DNA here is from genome assembly GCA_022664845.1 of Lepisma saccharinum. NCBI lineage: Eukaryota > Metazoa > Arthropoda > Insecta > Zygentoma > Lepismatidae > Lepisma > Lepisma saccharinum. The sequence goes on from JAGDQP010010885.1 coordinate 27,278, forward strand.
AAACCTCTGCTGTTTCGTTGTTCATTTTCTTGTTTTCATGTTAACTTCATTTTGTGTGCGTGAGCTAGCACAAATGTCAGAATTACACATAATTTCCAGTTTCATACTAGAATATGTGTGCGCGGTAAATGCGTGGTACGGCCTAGAATTCCTTGAACTCTAATCATTGTTAACAGAAGAAGACTTATTTGGTTAAATGTTATGCATTGCTGTCGCCGTGTAAAGAACCTCACAAGTCTTGTCATGGAAGGGGAACCTTCATCCGAGCTGTGTTTATCTGTTTTGAAGTGAACCGACTGTGACGCAGCTGTTGTTTCATATGAAGAAAATGGAGATCGGAAGGTGCCAAACCCGGATAATATGTACGATTCGGCACTAGTGTAATTTGTTTATCTTGTTCATTCTCATGAACAACTCAATTGGTGGAGTTCCCAGCATTCAGATGCTCACAAAACTGAAAGTTATTATCAGTTCCACAACCATGCACGTCAGCTGACGCCTTGCCAGGGATTCACTATAGTTGACAGCAGTTGTAGTCTACGTCATATCATTCGTAACTTCCTTGGCCAATCCAGGAAATCCTTGAATATACAAAGTAGTAAATCCAGTTCTATTTACTTTCGGTGCTTAATTCATTGTCTAGGTGTCGTGTAATCCTTATCTAAATTTAATACACGTATAAGCCTAACATAAGTGACTCTTATATTAAGAAGATAGCTCCGTGATAAGCAATCTCCAGAGTCTTGGAAACCTTGAAACGGTTGGCTCGAAAGGCAGATATACAATGACTATAACTAAAAATAAAAATAGAGTGCTACTTGTGTGCGGTTGTGTGAACTGTAGTTCTGACTTTTATAATCTGTTGCAGTTTGTACATAGTAGAATAGAACTCTTCTGGAAAGCCAGCGTACGAGATTTTATGTGGCATATGGGTGTAAACGCAAGAGAAAGTGAAAGAGTTACTATTTTACTGTTCCAAGTCAAATAGGCTTTTCTAGAGAAGTAAGAAATAATGCTTAGTGTTGTGAACAGCAAATGTCTGAAGTAAAATATCTCTAGGATTAATTCTTTGTACCGCAATCGAAGGATTCTTTGATACAACTCACGAGTAATTTTTCTTCTTTTAACCTTTTATTTTCTCTCCCTTTCTTGAAGCGAGTAGGTAGGTAATAAGAAGAATTGTAAAACTCTGCTCAAGACAGTCCGCTGTCAACCGTAAAACTTGGTTGTTTTCTCCCCTCTTATCCCTTGATGTCTCTTGCGAATTGGGATTCACGTCATAGGCGTTGAAGAAGTTCTCTCGGTTTTTGTAGTTTAAAGGAAAGAAAAATCTTGGGGGAAAAAAAGGAAGAAGATTCTTGATTCTCGTGTTGCTCTCGACATCCAAGGAAGTCATGATATATGTCACTTGGGTTTTCTGCGGTGAAGAGATCCGAGTTCATAAAAAATCGAGGTTTAGCTATCGGTTTTCCCGTTCTCTTTTTTTATATGCATAGTCTTTGAAGCAGCTTAAAGAAAAAATAATGGAGTAGGGTGACGATCGTTTGTCCTCGTTTGCTCTTTCACGAAAATCAGAAGAGGACTACTTTTCTTGTCTCTTTATAGTCTAGTTTCTTCAGGAATTCTTTGTTCAGTTAACACTTAGTCAAATTCTCTTGGATGGTTTTCCTTTTAACTTCCTGATTCAAGATCCACTTTTTATTTTATAACAATCTTGCCTTAAAAAGAATAAATTGAATTTATTATGATTTCATTCAATTTGTCTCCTCTATGGACTGAATAGGCACGTGTGGCCTAGGCTCGTCACATATGTGGAGAATGACGTTCCTCGGCGAGTACTCTTTGAGGCAAGATTTGCAGACAAGGCCATGAACTTATTTCTTAGATTCACGTGATGAAACTGAGGGAAAATCTTAAGTCAGGATGGTCGATAGGAGGACTCGAACCTTTGTGCACCGAACGGCCTAGCTCAATTGGTTAAACGGTGGCTTCACATTCGGAACGTTCTGGCTTCGAATGAAGCTGCCGGTTATCGCTTATTCATGTAACAACATACTGGTTGGGATGCTACCTTCACACTTATTTCTGGCCGACTTTCTTCCTGCATACTTTGCTTTACCTTAACCCTGCGTGAGCCAAAGATACCTAAAAGTCATAAATACAGAGTGATCGGTCCATAGCCCAACCCGACGTGTACAATAAAGAATGAAATAGTGCATCGTCACTTTTTTTTTCTTCACACACGCGCTGTTTAGTATTATGGTTCCATGTTTTTCAAAAGTCCTTATTCTTCCTTGTGGATGCACACTCGTACTCTTTTCACTTTCCGTAAGATTAAACAATTTACAATGTGCCAATTTCAAAGTTCATCAACAGTATAAGGGTTACTGCGATATAGTATTTCTTTACAATATTCCCTGGGGTAAAAATTCTGGGAACGTAGACCACAAACAATTTGAAATGTGTATTCGGCCAGAGATGCTTGTTGGGAAGATCAGGTGGCACGTTGTATAGGATAAAACAGACATTCGAAGATTGTGTTGCGTGTCTTCTCGATCACATTGTGCGGTTCAGTTCGGTTCAATTAAAATCTTTGTTCTTTCTCAGTGTTCAGTGGTAGACTACGCGAAAAGCTGCAAACTTCTCCGCAAAATTCGCTTCCTTGTCTGTTTCACCAATCAGACTTCTCTATTGGATTCCTATATAAGGCAACAAGAAGACAGTTGACCACTTACTTCCGCAGAGTGCAAGTTGACACCCTGATAAGGTAATAAAAGTTTAATATTTGAACATCCTCAAGTATGTTCTCTTGATTCAAAGATTTATGTCAATATTCTGTCAAGTGATCATAGTGTCTTAGAATATTAGGAGTGTTCGATGTTTGTGTCTGTTTTGGGAAGACATGTCAATTTTTGAAATTTCATAATGTGTAATATCCGATGAAACTTTGTAACATAAGAACCTTAGATGAGAAGACCTTCCGATATTTGAATGAGGCAATTCTAGATAACTGAATAGTTATGATTATATCGAAATGATAATGGTAAATATCTTGGGTTATGATCTATATCAATGCTACTTTAATCCATTTTCATCGGACTAAGTTTTACAATAAATGCCGTTGTAATTAACATTCATGATCTAGTATTTCTTGTAAGGTCAGCTTGCTATTATCGGCCAGGCAACTTATTTATGAAAGGGTTGTGTTTATGTTAATTTCTAAAGGCATGCTGATTAGAGCATACAAACAACCTAATAGTATTAACATATTTAGGAAATCATCAATAATAAATAATATATAAAATAATAATAGTGATCAAAACCAGTATTTTACGCCCTTTATGAAGCAAGAGAGTCCGTGGATAATTACTTACAAGTGTTAGAACGTTTTAATCTATACTGTGAATTGTAGGATTTTAAAGTAGAGAAGATACATCAATTGGTATTGACATTTTTATCCCCAGATGTTTATACTAAGTTAAAAGAACAAGTTCGACCACAGGAATTGACTAAAATTCCATTTAAACAATTGTAGACTTTGCTTATTCAGATATTCACGAAACCAACAAATTCTACAACGGAACGCTACTCTTTCCACAGAATATTACAACAAATGGGGCAGCCAATGCGTAGTTACATAGATTAGCTCCGTAAGCTGCAAAATGTAAATTCGGGGTTTTTGGAAACGAAGCATGTATAGACCAATTGGTCTTAGCTGTTATAGATAATTCGTTACGTAAGCGCCTCCTCCAGGAAGACGACTCCACCTTTGAAAATGTAACCAACTTGGCACTGCAATTCGAGACAGTCGAATCTCAAAATAGAATAATAACAGCCTCCTTACGATCAACACAAATTAACGCATTCGATCGATCTACTGCTTCATTCCAGGAGTAATATGTCAAAATACGCAAATATTTCGCCCCAGTCTAAATTAATAGAATAAAGATCATGTGGCTACTCGCATATAATAAATAAATGTCCTACGTTTGGTAAACATTTATATATATATATGTTTATATATAAAAATAAGCCATTTCCCAGTCTCAGTGTTACAGTAAAAAACGTAAAAACCAAGCACAAAAAGTAAGTGCAGTTGAAGTGTTAGATAGTGTTAACCAAATGGAAAGTGAAAATAAGTCCAATGCTGCCATCGCAATAGATGAGATTTTGGTGGGCAATGTTGTAGAAAGTTATAACGCTATGACCACAGATAAACAAGTTATTAACTTAGCAATTCAAGGCAAAATGGTGGAAGTTCTTGATTTTGGAGCAGCTTGTAACTTACTAGATGCAGCTACATGTAAATCCTTAGGATTACTTTCTCATCAGTTACCAGCTAATACATACAAATTGTATCTGGAAGTAAATTACCAATTTTAGATAAGGTAATAGTGCCATGTGTATATGAAAACAACGTGAAAAACATCATGTTTTTCATTCGCAAATATTCGCTACCTTTTATCATTGTAGGCCGACAGGGGATTTCAACATTTATTCCACATTGGAAGCAAAGTATTTTAAATGAAGAGAAAACAACTGACTATAAAAATCGAACTAAGATCAAATGAGTTACTACCTACTAATTAAAAAAAAAATAGTCATTAACAAGTATTGAAATAGAAAAGATCCAACTCGACCTACAGAAATTGCATATGAACATTTCTAAGTTGTATAAGGAAATATTAATTTTACATGATCACATAGATCAACAATCCCTCAAGATAAGGGATAATAACGTGAGTAGTCAACTGAAGTTCAGCCCTTCAGTAACTTCATATGATTCACCAGAAATCTAACTACTCAACCACATTGCTACTCAGATAATTAATTGATGTAAGAGAAAATTTTACTCTTCCGAATAGGGATACAGAAAAGGAGAATCCAGTTTTATTTGAAGGGAAGGAGGAGGAACCGCAATTAATACTATCTGACCTAATGCAACAAGTAGCAATAAAAGATGTAACTGAATCAGAGGAAAAACAAGTTTGTGCACTTGAAAAAGAAAATCACATTTTTGCTCACATTCAATTGAATGTTAAGAATTCAAACAGGAAGGATAATTTGAGCCAGGAGAACACAAACAGTTCTTGTGAAATATTATATGGAAAGATTGCCATGATTAAAATTGAATAAACATTGTCATTTGAACTCTGGCATACCATGCAATGAACGTGAATGCTTGTAAATAGGTAATGCAGTTGCTCGTTGTTATTGAATAATAAATGTTGATTTGAACACTTCATAGATGTATTGTAATTGTTATTTATGATGAATTAATGTAAAGTGAATGATGAAAGAACTTAAAATTAACATGCTCAAATGAAACTGATATATCTGGTGTAGTAAAAAGTAATCCATTATTTTGCCAATAGATGGCTTCAGTGATCTGTATCTCGCGTTGTATAAGTCCGATCAAGTTCAACGAGATGGCGTTCAAACGATGAGATTGCGTACTACAAACACTGTTCAGATAGTTGTGATGAGTTGACTCATTGTTGTGTGAGCGCGCGTCAAAATGGACACTAGCAAAGAGAAAATACGCTATATTTTACAGTTTTTCTTCGATAAGGGCGAAAACGCAAGCCAGGCGGCTGCAGATGTGAATAATGTTTATGGTCCTGATACTGTAACAGCCAATCACGCTCAATTTTGGTTTCGTCGATTCCGTTCTGGTAATTTTGACGTCAAAGATGTATCACGCACTGGAAGGCCAAGTGTCGAAAATGTCGATAAAATCATGGACATTGTCGCGTCCGACCGTCATGTAAGCACTGTTTCGATTGCCCAAGAGCTAAACATTGCACAAAAAACCGTGTGGAACCATTTGCATAAGGCTGGATACACAAAGAAGCTTGATGTATGGGTGCCACACGAGTTAACGCAAAAAAAAAAAAAAAAACCTCATGGACCGAATTTCCCTCTGCGAATCGCTGCTGAATCGCAACAAAAGCGACCCATTTCTGAAGCAGTTGGTGACTGGTGATGAAAAGTGGATCACTTACGACAACGTCACGCGAAAACGGTCGTGGTCGAAGCGCGGTGCGCCGGCGCAAACGGTGCCCAAGCCAGGAAGGTTTTGCTGTGTGTTTGGTGGGATTGGCAGGGAATTATCTACTATGAGCTGCTCCCCTACGGCCAAACCCTTAACTCGGAACTATACTGCCAACAATTGGACCGTCTGAAGGCAGCAATCGCCCAGAAGCGGCCAGCTTTGGCCAATAGGAGAGGCATTGTGTTCCACCAGGACAACGCCACGCCACACACATCGATAGTGACTCGCCAGAAGCTCCGGGAGCTTGGTTGGGAAGTTCTTATGCATCCACCTTATAGTCCGGACCTGGCACCGAGTGATTACCATGTGTTCCTGTCCATGGCGAACACGTTTGCTTTCGCGCCAAGAGAGGCTTGTGAAAATCGACTGTCTCAATTTTTTGCCAATAGGGACAAGTGCTTCTATGAGAGAGGCATCATGATATTACCTTCCAAATGGCAACACGTTATCGAACAAAACGGCGCATATGTGACCTAAATCGGATCATTCTAACTATGGTAAGTCAAGCCTTCAATGTCATGCAAAAATAATGGATTACTTTTTACTACACCAGATATTTAAAGGTCTGCAGATGGAACTTCAATAGGTGAAGTAAGTATCCAGGCAACTTACCTTTCATTTCTAATTGATAAGGTAAGAAATGTTTAATATTTGCACATACTCAAGTATGTTCTCTTGATTCAAAGATTTATATCAATGTTCTGTGAAATGATCATAGTGTCTTAGAATATTAGGAATGTTTGATGTTTTTGTCTGTTTCGGGAAGACATGTTAATCCTTGAAATATGGGAGATATTTCATATGTGTGACATCCAATGAAACTTGGTAACATAAGAAACTTAGGTGAGAAGACTTTCCGATATTTGAGTAAGGCAATTTTGGGTAACTGAATAGTTATGCTTATATTCAAATGATGATGATTAATACGCTTATCTTAGGTTATGGTCTTTATTTATAAGTGCTACTTGAATCCATTTTGATCGGACTAAGTTTTACAATAAATACCATTTTAATTAACATTCATTCATGATGTAGTATTTCTTATGAAACAGACTCATGCTATTAGTCAAGTTGCTGTTATCGGCCAGGCAACTTATTTATGAAAGGGTTCTGTTTATGTCCATTTCTAAAGGCTTGTTTACTGATTAGCATATACAACAGTATTTAGAACATAATCAGGAAATCATCAATAATAAATAATAATATATACAATAATATTACCACTCATTGGCGGAGTTTAGAAGCTTCGCTCGCGCCAACGTGAACACTTTGGTTCTCACGTTATTTAGTGATGAGGTGTGATTTCATGTACGTCTAATTTCAAAACTTTCCATTCTAAGATACTGAAAATCCTCATGTTACATGAACATTCGCTTCACTCTAGGAATACTAGGTATGGGTGCCTGGTGTGCAATTTTGAGGGTGTATGGTGTCAATGTAGACGCGATTTTTTCATTGAACGTCGGGCGCTGAACTGTACCAGGGATTAGTTTTCTCCTTTTTCCCGACGGACTATGATCGCTGGTGTGTGTTCTAGCAAGACAGGGCCACGTGCCAGACCATACAGTTTCTCGGATTTATACTGTATAATTTCGAGTGGGTGTAGCCTCCCAGTTCTCGCGATCTAATGTCTCGGATTTTTTAGTCCACGTTGATTTCACTAAATATTTGCCACGCACCCTCCTGCGTGACCAGCATATGAACTAACGAAGTGAGAAAGCGAAAATTTATGAACGCGTCAAGATGTCTTGAGGTTGATAATTAATTAGTTAACTCAATGTCCAATATCCGCCATTGCAGATCTTACTCATTGGTCCCTAAGAACCCAGGTTGGGAAACTCATCTAGAGACTTACATAACACGTCCTGTTGAGGAAGTCGCACGTGCAGTGTTGTGACGGGTGCTCTTCGGCATGAGGAGGAAATTATTTTTATCACTTACTCTAACATCGTGATGCTTTACCGAGGATTTAAGGGAAAGCACTGGTGTTAAGCAAACTTTCCTAACATAGAGAAGTGGTTGAATTTGGGATTTCTGACTTCGCGAACACTCAGTATTTCTTATAGCCTCGTAGTCCAGGTGATACTGTCACAGACATGGGATTGTCAGTGGGTTGGTACTTAGGTTCGAACCCCATGTCCGACCATCCTGACAGGTTTTCCAGGGTTTCGGTGTTTCAGAGGGTGAATGCTGGAATTGTTCCTTAAGTAAGACCCTGGTCGGTATCTTCTCCATCTTCTGCCTACCCCAACTGGGCCTGGGCCGAAGATGCCAAAATGCAATAAAAAATTAAATTATAGCTCCCTTAAAAAAAGATCGTGTATCTGGAGATAAGTCCATTGATGGCAAGTTTTTTTTTTTTTTTTTTACTTATTTATTTATTTATATTGATTTATGTGGTTTCTGCACTCAGCTATTCAATTGTTGACTGCAGTAATGTGTGCAGTCAAACAAGAAGTGCTTCTGTTTCATAGTATTATAAGATTTCATGCGACCTGAAAAAGCTGTTTAGGATTTAACCTAGCATTTCAAAATAAGCTGGAATCGAGTGAGTGGAAATCGATCTCGGGGAACTATTCTTTATAAAGAGTGGTACTTGTCCATAGAAACTTTAGAAAGAAATGCCGCTACATACACCGCAGAGAGAGAATTTATTTAATGTTGTGAGGAAACTATTGATTTCAACATTTCTCAGTCGCATTGATGCGAACCGATTCCATAAACTTCCTGCCTTTGTGTCATGTTTTCCTTTCCGTGTCTGTCTTGGAAACATTGCTTTTGAGAAGATGAATTGGAGTTGTCTATTGTTCACGAAGACAGGTTAACTATATTTTGAACTATTTTCCAAACAGTTACTAAAGTCTGTTATGCCCTTTTACGTGAATGAAATGAAATTAGTCTTATACATGAAAGGTATGTATGTTTACTTACGTAGAATGATTCGCTGCTATTTTGCGTTGTTGTTTTATTCAAGCATAATTTGTACCTTACGCTTTATGGCTAGTCATAAAACATACGGCAATATATTATTAACTTATTTCATGAGTCAGCTTGTATGATGGTGCTAGAGAGTTCTCTCTCAATTTTACTTTACCTTTCATATGTATGAAGAAGAAGAAAAAAAACTTCTGGAGGTGTTACTTCAGACAGCCCAGTCAATAAAAGAGATAAACGTTCACAATGAATTTTTAAAGGAGCTCTTAGTTTGTTTGTATATTTTATTTATGGTCAACTGTGTATCCATTCATCACTGTCAGTTTCAATGGTACTATTATATGTTTATGAAGTGTGTTGGCGATTACAACATAAGTCCCCTCAAGTCGAAGTATAATTACAATGACCTTGGGTGAGCACAACTTGAGGGAATAGGAACTTGGTAGGTAGCGGTCAGGTCCTGCTTGGCTGTCACCAGAAAATTACGCAAGTTAGTAGTCAGGATAAAGCTACCCGCTCTTCTTCATAATTTTGATGCGATCGCCATTAAATTCCGGGACACACAAAGTTTATTTGCATGCATATGGTCTGGGTGAAATTGTAGGTTGTTACTCAAAAGATGATCAGATTAAGATTGTTATATTGTAAATAAAATCAGACATGAGAAAAGAAAGATACCTGACTATCAAGCTTTCAGATTTGGACTTTATGTGAAGTTCTGAGCTGGAAAGAGTAAAATTTGTTTGTGTATCATCTCATATTTAATTGATTACTTGAAATAGTTTGATTAAATATTCGTATAGATTTTGATTTGACACATAATTACTGCCTTGTCTAACCCATCTTGTTTTCTGCTCGTTATCAGTTTGGAATGGAACAACGCGTCAGTGTCAAGTTTTAAGTTCGGGAAAATCGCCAAAGAAACATGTGAACGGATGCACAGAAACGACAATGTCAAGATCAAGTGTCTTTGAATCGTGACTATCTGCGCTGTTGGGAGTGTAACGAAGATCCCTTCAGGAATGATGAAAGACTTCAAAAAGTGAAAACCGTGTTAAATCGTTTCTCCGTTTGTGGCCTTTCATCTGTATTAGACCTCCACGTATAATAACGTATGAATATTAGCTGATTTGCCCTCCCGTGGGTGCAAATCCCCACCTGTGCAGGATGTCGAACCGAGAAACTAGGATAGCCGTTGCTAAGGAGTTGAAAGCAAGGTTTTTCGTATTTACCCACTTGATGGTAGTCAACCCGGCAAACTGTATTGTGGTTTGGGTTGTTCAGCCTATATGGATATGCTCTATTGGCTCAATCGAAACCCCCGTTTCCTCCTTTCAGGGGGGGGGGGGTCATAATTTTAGTGCGGTAGCTAATCCTTGTGTGTAAGAAATATGTGCGCCAAATTTTGTTTCGAATCCTTCAAAGGGTGTAGAATTGTGTAGCGTTCAAACAAATACAAACAAACACCCTGATATTGACTTGTATATAAGTGCAAACAAATAATAGTAGACTGCAAGAGGGTAAAAGAAACACACGCTGACCCACAAATTATTCTTCCGTAGAATTGCTAGTAACCCACAGGTGTGCCGATACTTAAAGGATAATCTAAAGCAACGATCTCCAGCAAAAGATGGCAGCACTGCCTCCGTATATGTCTAATGTATTTTCACTGTTACACGAAATTTCCTTGCTGCTTCTACAAATTCAAGTCTAGAGAGTTCAAACTTTCAGGGAACAAAGTTCATAACCTTTCTTTCTTTCTTTATATTTTTTCTCTGAATGTATTAGATTACATCGTCTTGAGAGAAATTATGTAGCTATGTTGTTAGATTGTTATAGTTATTACATGATAATTTCATATGCTATGTTCTTTGTCAATTCTGGTGCTATATTTTGAAGTTGTTTTACTATTTCTTCACTTTTTGGTAGATTTGTCTGCCCATAGATTAAGTCAATTACTTCTGCTATTTTGGTTGCTATCTGTATCACAAAAGTATGTTTCGAAGGAAATTTCGTGCGTCGATAAGAATACATTAGACATATACGGAGATAGTGCTGCCATCTTCTGTCGAAGATAGTTGCTTTAGATTATCCTTAAACGGTCTGGAAATCTTTGCAGAACTTCAATTTTATTGGCTGACTACACTGACATCTTGGATGTTTTAATGAGTGGGGACCGTCACCTAATTGCTTTCCTAGGGTGCCGAAGAGTATTCATGCTAGTTTGGTGGGGATATGTGGTACGGTATGGAAGTTCTTGCAACAGCTTTGAGATGCTCAATTTGCAATTGAGTTTGGCAGTACTGACAGCTGGAGTACGTGGGTGGGTACTGTTCCCTACCATCGTGTTTGTATTGTGTAGAAGAATAAATTTTAATAAAGATTATTTTAATAGTAAAGGATCATATAAAAAGTCTCCGCGGTTTTTTGGTACATTTTTGAACAAAAAATTTCTTTATTGAAAATCAATTTTAATCAAGTACATATTGACCATTATTATCTATGACCGTTTGCCATTTTTCGGGTAGCTTCATAATTCCATCGATGTAGAACTTCTTTGGTTTTTCGTCAAAAAACTTGGCCAAGTGATTTTCAGCGGCGCTCAGTACAGGACCGAATTGATGGTTTTGTCAGGTTGCAGTAGCTCATAATGGACGTACTGTGCACAACTCGACCGTTTGAACGAAGCAATCCAGAAAAAGCGACCAGAATTGGCCAACAGAAAGGGAGTTGTGTTCCATCATGACAATGCGCGGCCACACACATCTTTGATGACTCGGAACAAATTGACGGAACTTCGTTGGGAAGTTTTGATGCATCCACCGTATAGCCCGGACCTTGCACCGTCTGACTACCATTTGTTTCGGTCTCTGCAAAACTCTCTTGATGGTAAAAAATTGGCCGACCGAAGCGCCGCTGAAAATCACTTGGCCAAGTTTTTCGACGAAAAACCAAAGAAGTTCTACATCGATGGAATTATGAAGCTACCCGAAAAATGGCAAAAGGTCATAGATAATAATGGTCAATATGTACTTGATTAAAATTGATTTTCAATAAAGAAATTTTTTGTTCAAAAATGTACCAAAAAACCGCGGAGACTTTTTATATGACCCTATATAAAAGCCATTGACGTATTATATTTTATCATAAGGTGGCAACACTGACAACTGTAAATTCAACAAATATTCTTATAATCCTGTATATAAACGTAGAACTAGTAATATTATAACTTGTATAATGCCCGTAATAAAATCCACATGCCGACTAGCTTTCGAGCTTGAGCTAAGCTTCCTCTAATTTCAATAGTCGTGGACTAATTGAACGTTTCTTCTGGGACTAAATTGATACATTTTATAACTCTTGGCCTAGGGTGAAATAAATTCACATTATCAAGAAAAGTGTCTAGTTGCACAAAAACGAGGTAATATAACGAATTAAAAACAATAAGACTTTATTAGCATCTTATCGTAAAGTGCCCTCTCACATGTCCTTACAATGATCTTTTAGATATCTGGTGTAGTAAAAAGTAATCCATTATTTTGCCAATAGATGGCTTCAGTGATCTGTAGCTCGCGTTGTATAAGTCCGATCGGGTTCAACGAGATGGCGTTCAAACGATGAGATTGCGTACTACAAACACTGTTCAGATAGTTGTGATGAGTTGACTCAGTGTTGTGTGAGCGCGCGTCAAAATGGACACTAGCAATGAGAAAATACGCTATATTTTACAGTTTTTCTTCGATAAAGGCGAAAACGCAAGCCAGGCGGCTGCAAATGTGAATAGTGTTTATGGTCCTGATACTGTAACAGCCAATCACGCGCAATTTTGGTTTCGTCGATTCCGTTCCGGTAATTTTTACGTCAAAGATGTACCACGCACTGGAAGGCCACGTGTCGAACATGTCGATAAAATCATGGACATTGTCGCGTCCGACCGTCATGTAAGCACTGTTTCGATAGCCCAAGAGCTAAACCGTGTGGAACCATTTGCATAAGGCTGGATACACAAAGAAGCTTGATGTATGGGTGCCACACGAGTTAACGCAAAAAAACCTCATGGACCGAATTTCCATCTGCGAATCGCTGCTGAATCGCAACAAAAGCGACCCATTTCTGAAGCGGTTGGTGACTGGTGATGAAAAGTGGATCACTTACGACAACGTCACGCGAAAACGGTCGTGGTCGAAGCGCGGTACGCCGGCGCAAACGCTGCCCAAGCCAGGATTGACGGCCAGGAAGGTTTTGCGGTGTGTTTGGTGGGATTGGCAGGGAATTATCTACTATGAGCTGCTCCCCTACGGCCAAACCCTTAATTCGGAACTATACTGTCAACAATTGGACCGTCTGAAGGCAGCAATCGCCCAGAAGCGGCCAGCTTTGGCCAATAGGAGATTCATTGTGTTCCACCAGGACAACGCCAGGCCACACACATCGATAGTGACTCGCCAGAAGCTCCGGGAGCTTGGTTGGGAAGTTCTTATGCATCCACCTTATAGTCCGGACCTGGCACCGAGTGATTACCATCTGTTCCTGTCCATGGCGAACACGTTTGCTGGTGAAAAATTCGCTTCAAGAGAGGCTTGTGAAAATCGACTGTCTCAATTTTTTGCCAATAGGGACAAGGGCTTCTATGAGAGAGGCATCATGAAATTACCTTCCAAATGGCAACACGTTATCGAACAAAACGGCGCATATGTGACCTAAATCGTATCATTCTAACTATGGTAAGTCAAGCCTTCAATGCCATGCAAAAATAATGGATTACTTTTTACTACACCAGATATATAAATGCAGTGCACACCTTAGTTGATTAATGTTTACATATCTTCACAGAAAATAACTTCCATCTTTTGTATCACGCATATAGACATTAGCATATATTATCAAAATAGCGTAAGACTTTAGATTCCATTCAGAAAATAGCAAATTATAATTTAAAAGTATATCAAATTTCCGAAAGTGAAAAAGCCTGTCTACATCCTGAAGCTAAACTATATTTTTTGCACATAGTATTATCCCAACTCAGAAACAAAACACTAAACCTACTGTAAACTAAACAATCTAAATTGACCGTAAACGGATCGGCAACAAAAGCTAATTTCAGCGTGACGGAATCCGGTATTTAACGTATACAAATTCAATATGAATACAATGGATATGGAACATAGTAATATAGCTTAAATCTGTAGTATCAGACAATTATATCTCACATAGCCAAAATCCATACTTAGCAATCGTGATTTGACTTTCGTTCGCTGAACATTACGTTGCATTCGTCCTTAGATTATATTGCATTGTTTCGTTACATTAAGTTAGGTTACTTTAAATACAATTTATTTAGATTAGCACTTTGTTTTGTTACACAAGCAAAGCCATTATATAAGCATGGATTGAAACGTAAGCTCCCATATAAACTGGAGTACAGGGCCAGGGTACTCTCCCTACCGTCGTGTTTGTATTATGTAGAAGAATAAACTTGCAGACTTTGATGTAGATCTATTAAAAAGTATAGAATAGAGTTCCCAGTGTCCCGACTTACACCAACTGTCGCACTTTTCGAAAATTTGGTGTCACACAACACTTAACAAGGCACTCTTAAACAGAATTATTGACGAACGGGCAATCTGAAAATTTCTGGAATTCGGACGTCTAATATATAGATATCTCTGTGGCAAGATGTTACATTTCCAATTTCCGGTTCCGTTACATACTACACTACAGTAGTTGTTCGAGTTCGTGGAATCCGCAGTTGTTCGTGGGTACTGTACAAACTAATAGTTTTCTAGTTGCATTATGCAGACACCTAAGTGCAACATAAATGATAATATTAGTAGAGAATTCCCTTCATAAAAAAAAAAGAGTGAAAATACGCAATATTCTTTATGCAACTCTAAAATTTGCATTTCACATGGTGGTTGGCCAGACGTTGTCAGCCACATGACATGTTCCATATCAGTAAAGGTAAAGCTATTTCCAGTGCTATACGCATGCGCCGAGTGCACGGAAATGTGGAGGTGGGGTGGTCAATCCCACGCTCGACCGCCTTTACCTTCCCAACGTGCCCAGGTGTACCAAAGGCACTCTGGTACGCAATTTGATAGGAGGCTGAGTTTACCTCAGAGCGCCAGGCATGGGAACTATGCCTATTGTCTCTCCGCTAATCTTTATTTCCTTCTTTGCTGCATTTTGATTGTACAGTACTTTTGTTTTACTTAAATTAATTTTAAGGCTTATTTTCCAACTCTTATTACAGTGATTACACAGCTCTTCCATTCTGGTTTGTAGTTCTTCTGCGCTTGAAGCAAACAGGGCTATATCATCAGCGAATCGTATTAACCCCCTAAGTTTTAATAAAAGTATGAAACTTGAAGGCAAAATACAGTGTTGTGTACGTCATCGAAATGTTCTCCACGAAGCGCCCCTTTTAAAAAAGAAAAGTAAGTCTGACAGCAGAATGATGATCATCGTAGTCCATCCCATTTTAGCTATAGCCTCTGCAGTCTCTATTGAGGTGTGGTGGCGTGCATTATCATGGTGTGACACAATGCTATCAAGTGGAATATCTCTTTGTTGTAATTGTTTCCTTTAGCTTCTTCATTAGTATTTCCATAACACTATTACCACAGTGAGGTGTATGTCACAGTATTTACAGGTATCTTACCCTGTTGTTTGTCAACCACTCAACTGTTTCTCTCTCTTAACCTATTCATCCATCTTCGGACATTACTGATGTCGAGTGCGTTATCTCCGTATACCACCAGGAGTCTTCTCTGAATCTCTGGAGTCTTTTTCCAGGAATTCAATCACAGTTATTTGTTTTTCTTTGTCATTTATCTTGTTTACTTAGGAGTCGGAAACTAAAATATTCTCCATATTAGTAACTTATCATAGTACATGTCGTCACAGTTTTATTAAAATCAGTTTAAAAATACAAAAGTTATGAAGCCGGAAACATTACTTTCAAGATGCACTTTTCTTCTTTTATTTCTGTTCATTGGGAGAACCTCTAACACGTAGTTTGTCTTGGCATAAAATAGTTTTGTTCGTATATTCAGTGCCTCTGAGAGAAGCAAAAGATCATAACTCTCAGTTCATCTCTTCAATTCTCACATCAATGTTAAAACGGAAAGGAAACTTTACATGTTTTTTCTTCTTCCTCTTCTTCACAGGAAAATTTCCAGTTCCCAATGCCTTCTTGTAAAATAAGTTAGGCGAGTGAAACTTCGACTGGTTTGGAAATGAATGTCATGGTTTTCATCCGTGCACCGTAAAGCAAAACTCATTTCGTGGTATTGTTCTGGCAACACAACTCACACAGCGGTTTCCGAATAGTGGATAGATCTTGTTCCTCGCTCTATAGTGGTTGTTCAGTTGGTAACTTTTAAAACAAGTTTAGGAAATACCTGCGCCGAAAGTTGGAGAAGCTTTGACCTTTTGTCTGTGACCTCAGCGGATGTCTGGGTGCAACGGTAACTGGGAATTATATCGAATGTTCACGATTCGCGTTTGAATTTGGTTTTGAGGGTTTCGAATGAGTTAAGTCTCGCAGACATATAATTATTTGTTTGGTTTCCTTCATCAAAACTTAGGGGTTAATTTCAAAGTTTGTATTAAGTGTTTATTATTATTATTATTATTATTATTATTATTATTATTATTATTATTATTATTATTATTATTATTATTATTATT
>JAGDQP010010885.1:43968-54481 GCA_022664845.1 Lepisma saccharinum
TTATTATTATTATTATTATTATTATTATTATTATTATTATTATTATTGAGATTTCGAAAACAGAAAATTAGACACACAAACCACTTAATTTATAAAGTCGCTAGTATTCATTATTATGTAAATAGAATTGTTATAATACAAAAGCTGTCCGGAAACGTTAATTAACCGCGCGAAGAAACATATGCAGTAGGTTACTTCTTCATGATAGGTATTCCAATGAGGCTTTTGTGTAATGTATGTTCGTGAATTGAAGGTTATTTTATTGAGTATTGTCTAGCCAATAGTATACATCTATGTTTAGTTCCATTCTGTAGTCGCAATGAAGAAGGATTAATTGAAGACCTAGGTGCAATGCGGCGTTAGTGCAAAATTGCTGTTTTATGATATTGGCCTTTGAAATAAGTGTGTCATGTCCATACCTTTATACATTTCAGTACAGTGGACATAATTTCTGAGATCTTTGGATGCACATCTTAAGTAATGTGAACAATTCACTTTTAGCTCTTAATAACCCTTAGAATTAATTAATGTATTCTTGTGTAATTACGCAGTTTTTTGCATAAAATATATTTGAAATATGGAGGTAGTGTGCTATTGCCGCAGTTCATTATAGTTTTTGTTACTAAATATATTTTAAATCTCTTATTGCTTCTACATATGTGAACCTTGTCTCCTACATTGATATTTGAGTTACTACTAATTGTTTAAATATCACTGAAATTGAAGTTTAAAAAATATGTTTTTTGCTCAATTTTACAGTACGGTATTGTATGGTACAGTTGTAATCTTTGGCAAACTGGGGAACTTTTGCCTTCATGTTGCTTTAAAGAGTACAAGTTGTGAGTCACAACGTACATTTTCATAACACTTTCTTCTACGACTTACACTTTTTTGCAGATAATAATTATGTTTTTTTTTTTTTACTACTTTCTGACTGATGAGCGTCACTACTCTCTGCTCTTCGTTTCACAACGTTTCTTTTCCAGATTTCAGGATCAGATTTGCGTCTTTTGCATTTTCTATTTGGTTCAGAGTCATTGTATTTAGGCAGTAATTTTTAAAGGATTTATGTCGTGACACTGTCCGGAGTGCCACAAGGTTCAAACCTCGGCCCTTTATTATTTCTTTTAGTTGTTAATGATATATCTGGAGGCATCGAGAACTCCCATATTCTGCTATTTTTGGATGACCTGCAATTGTACGCTAGAATTGAATCAGTTCAGGACAGTGCCAAACTACAAAAAGACTTGGATAATGTCAAAAAATGGTGCGACAGGAATAAATTTGTAATTAATACAAAGAAATGCAATGCCCTATCTTTTACAAGCAAAGAAAAGTATGTTGAGTATAACTACTGGATTGATGGAGTAAATCTATCGAAACCTGAAACGACTAAAGATCTTGGAGTGGCCTACGATCCAAAATTAAACTTCGGGCGTCACATTCAAATGATCACTAACAATGTGTACAGGAATCTTGGGTATATTTACCGTTTTAGCAAGGATCTCCGTCTCGACTCAACACTTCTAAAATTCTGTTACTCTTATGTGAGGTCTCAGCTAGAATACTCCTGTATTATATGGACTCCGAACACTCAGAAACATGTTAAAGTAATAGAGAAAATCCAGTGCAAATTTTTGAAATTATTAATGTATAGAAGAACCACATTATATCCGACATACATGTCATACAGGGAATTAGTGAGCAATTTAAATATACAAACTTTGGGAAATAGAAGGCATCTGAACGATTTAATATTCCCGTACAAATTAATACACAATCAAATTTCTTGCATTGATTTAATTCCGAAAATTGTCATTCAAGTCCCGAACACTAAAACAAGATTGGGTAATAATGGAACAATCTATTGCAAAAATCAAAGGACTGAAATTCTATATAAATCCCCAATTTGGAGAATGAGTTCTTTCTACAAGAAAATTGAACCGAAAATTAATGTAGATAATATTTGGAATGACTGACAAAGAATTTAAATATATGCAGGTGAGGTAATATGATTGTTTCTTGTATCTATAATTACTGTCATGTACACGCGAAAACTGCAATGCTTGTTGTGTTATGCTTTTTGAATAAATAAATAAACCAGATGGTTTGCAAGAATCACCACTACTTGATATATCTTCCAAATCTTTACTCTGTTGGGTAGGCTCCATACCTGTTCATATACTGACATCCCTAACCCTACGTTGTTGTATTGTAAATATCTGTTTTCGGCTTAAGAGTGTTAACATCGTTATTGCACCTACGTCTTCCAGTTAAGCTCGCAAATTATCTTACACGCTGAGACCACATTATTACATTTTGTCTTTTTACTTAGGTAAATTATATCCATGTAACTTGGCTGTAAGGCTTATAAATGTAAGTTAATATCAGTTTAAAGGATGCTGGTAGGACAAGTACTCTTTAGTTTTATTAAAATCTGCAAGTACTCTTTAGTTCGTGATATGATTTGCGTTGTTAGAAGTAAACGTTCATCTTATTGATGGATATTAATGTCCTAGATGAGCGTATGTACCTCTAATGACAGGATTTTCCGATGTGCATTTTTTTTCGAGTGAGTTTATTAACCATTCCGCTCAATGGACCCCTTCCCACGACTTGAACGGGTGACCAACTGCAGAGAAAGCAAACTTGGTAGTTATTTCGCTAGTTTTATTTTGATGTAGAATGATCTACTTGTTGGTGATAAGTTACAAACAAGAATTGTACGTTTTCATCAATGTCAGTTTTGTGTGGAATGATACGTATTCTTGTTTTGTATGATATTCATATTAACGTGTTACTTACCAGCCGAACATCTACATTAGTTAGACGAAATACTGAAGCAGAAGTTCATTTTCTTTCTTTCTTGGGATGTAAAGACTACCTGTATTTTGTGTTTTGCAATGTCAAGTTTTTATTTTTATAAAGAAACTCCGTACGGTTTTTGCCTTTACACCACATCCAAAGCTTTGGATCACAGCGTTTTGTAATTTCGATGTGTTCAACTGCCTATTAAAACTAACAAGTTTTGCGCCTTCTGAAAGCGTTTCATTTCTGAAAAACCTTTTTGCTGTGTTAATATTAAGTAATTACCATCATATTATTAGAAGCTCAAAACTAGTATTTTGCCTTTGATTTATGCACACCATTACGCGCATCTCTATATAATACGCGCATACGCACGGTTGAGCGTCATCTGCTTGTTCAAAGCAAATGCGTTTACTGCGTACCACTGGTGCGTACCTTTGATACGAGATTTCAATAAAGTGTATAAAAGATCCTCTGAGTACATGCGGTGAACAGATAGTCCTATTCACCCACTCTGATCTCTTTCATCATTAGAAGAAGCGTGTTCAGTGGGCACGAGAGGAACTATGAAACGCTATCGTAACGTGTTAGAAGCTGTTTTTTAAACATGGCTTTCTTCCGTGTTTCGCTGCTTCTCATGCAAGTATTATTGATTTGAACTTTTTGCCGTAACACTGAATAAGTAAGAACACCGTACTTACTATAATTCAATGTTGATATTCAATTTGTTAAAGAAGCGAACCAGTTCGCGTTACTTGTAATTACTGTGCTAGATGGCAGTGTCCGTCTTTGAGTGGTTTCTTACAGAGATTAACATTAGACCTAGAAATAGTTTGTTCTTATTAATTAGCGAAAACGACTGACTTCCATCCATTATGCTTTCAGATGACTCGTTCTTTGTGAATGATCTTAGAATTGTTTCTCTGAACAGATCGAATATGTTTCGAATATAACTTGAGTAATTATAACTATTATGTAATGTAATTAATTTTTATAGATTAAAATTCAGTAGTAGTTGAAAGAATCTGGTAAGAGCTACAAAGATTAGATATTATATGGAACATTGATATTTGACATGGCTTGATACCGGCTCGTTGATGCACTAAAGGAGTTCTTATACGATTGCTAGCGAGTAAAGGTCGTACTGATTAATACGGATCATATAATATAAATTATGTATTATAGTCTGAAGCTGTGTGTTCCTATTTGGATGGTGTTATTTCTAAAGCAATTTAATGAATGTCACGAACCAAACCGAATCTATAGATGGAAACAAACTCTCGTAAGAGTGCGGGAGTATTATTATTATGAGATGTTTAGTGGCGCCGACGTGAAGAAAACATTAGGGTCGAATTGTAAATTAAAATGAAATTTTACAGGTGGGAACTTCAAGGGGGAAAAAAAAACTTCATTTTTGCTCTACTGCACTACTTATTACCAATATGTTTAAATTAAAATACAATTTTTCGTACATTTGAAGTAGCAAGTCTTCCTAATAATAATCGCACTAATTAATATGCTTAATAGCACCACTCGTCTTATTCTTATTACAAATCGCGCCATCTCTTATATATATATATTTTTCACCCGCTAATAAATAAATAAAATAAAGTACTATCACAAACTTAGACTCTGCTAATGTCATCTTCTTTCATATCACAACCGTGCAACGCTATAATATTGTAACGCGCTCGTTCGCACAAAGTAAGTGGCACAGAAATGCATCAACAAAGGGTTGTCGGCAGGGATGTAATGCTAAATGTTTAGGTGGGTATACGCTTCTCTCGTTATAACGAAACCTTTTATTTACTGTCCCATATACCTACGTATAAATTTAAGTGGGTATACGGTGATGTCTGAGACATTGAGGTGGGTATACGTGTATACCCTTCCAGTACATCCCTGGTTGTCGGCACAACTCCTAACTCATACTTTTGTAAGATAAAACGTTTTCTTATTTTGCACTAAATTTTCGTACTGACGTAAATCAAAGATTTACATGCACAACGAACACATTAGACCTCCCGTGCATTTAGCTGGCAACGCGATCAAAATCGGTAGTTTCTGTATTTTGGCCTTTTAAGGCCAAAGATTTATTGAGAGGATGAGATGGTAGTTTGGTGACAGACAACTGCATCTTGAACTTGCGCTGCGCTGCCACGATGCAATTGCAATTGATACGACGAGTCTTTCGAAATTTATTTGTAAAGCCTATTTATTTGTGAATGAATTCATATTCTTGAATGACATCCCATGTTTAAAATGTTATTTCATTACGCTTGTTTTTGACTGGCCTGTAGGCATCTTTGGCCCAGGCCGTAAAAGTAAACCTAATACTAGAACGAAATTTCCTTCTCAGATTTTTATCCATCATATTGCTTTTATTTCAGAAGATAATTACACGTAGAGGAGAACAATTCTTTGAGAACTTGAGTATTGATATTAAGTCTTTAATAAGCCACTCTTCTTTTATAAAATCACTGTGCGATCTCTTTCTAAACCGTTATTATAAGGTGAAAGAATACTAAAAATCAATCAGAATGAACATTCTTCCGGGGCAGGGGGTCGGAATGGAAGCGCCAGGGCTTGTCTGGTGAGAGCATTGGAAACTCCAATAAGGTCGATTAGTGGTACAATTTAAACCTGCGTGACTCGCAAGTGATTCTGAATATCTTCAAATAACGGACATGAATTAATTTGGAAGGTCTACATAATTTGATGGTATTTAGAAAAAAAAAACAAAAAAAAACACAGCAAGATTTTGATTTCTTAGGAGGGAGTAAAACAATGTAAAAAATAAATTAACCTGCCGAGCCGATAAGAACTTCCAATACTAATCGGAACAAGATATAGTCCTATTTAATTATATTTTTAACATTATTCTGAGCAAAAATTATGTCGAAATTCTATTTTCGAAAGAAAAAACAAAAAAAAAAGTTTTCGCAGAACACAATCGAACACTACACTCGATTAAATGGATGAATAAGTGAATGAACTACTGAATAAACGAACACATCATTATACCTTACATATTGTATATGAATTACTTTGAACAACCCTTTCATAGACTCTTTATAGTTTATTAGGCGCAATTATATGTATGAATGAATGGCCTTTGACAGTGAGAAATTTAAATTTTATTTTTGACCTTTAGGCAAATGTAAGGCCGGGTACAGTTTGGGAAGTAAGTAGACCAGGGCATACTTTTAAGGTACCATATCGGCATTTGCCTGTAATAACTTAAGGAAATGCCTGTCAGGATGGTCGACCGTTGGGATCGATTCCGAGACCTTTCGAATGCGAAGTCAATGCTGTACTAACTCATCTACGGCCGCTCAGATAACGAATTGATCGAAAGAACATAATCATGAAAGTCTTGACACACAAATTAATTTTGAACATTCCTACGATTTTTTTTTTTTTTTTGGGGGGGGGGGGAAGTGGTGGAAGTCTTATTCACAGGCTCCAATTTAAGATTCTACAGATGTTTATAAAACAGATTTAGACAGTTTATTTCCTTCTCCTTGAGGATCAAACTTACTAGCATGAATTGCGGACAGGCTAATAGAAACTACTTTGAAAATTTTGTTTATTCAAACCAGTTTGCCAGTTATTTTTTTTTTCACATTTAGAATTTCTTTAAAGAAAAACTGCATATTCCAAAAAAATCCAGTTGAATGTACTATCTAAAAACATGGGAGAAAAGGGGAATCAACTAGGATTTCTCTGGGCCAAAGAAATCGACCACATTTCTTATAATTTTACAGACATCGCCCGTACACGACATTCTAAACACGATCCTCAATAGACAAAAACAAAACAATGAATGATGAACTGGTAACGTAGTTAACGTCATTCCCTTATTTTTCTCAGAAGGATAAAGATTTTTTTGCAGATGTGGTATTTAGGGGTAATATCACTGCGTTTCGTAGTTTCTCTCAGGGCAGGGCAGGAAGCGGCAAGTTCGATTGACCCCACCCCTAAGGCCACGCTCTGCTCCATAATAGCGAGCATCATAAAACAAACTACAACACCACAACAGATGACCCACTGACTACAATCGTCTCACCGTTAGAAGGTACAAGACAGGAAAACGTCTTTACGCTACAGGAATAGAAATACATAAGTCTACAATTACTGTGGGAAAAGTTTTTTATTTACTTTCGAAAAAAAAAGAACGAGTTTTCAAAAACTAGGGAAGGAAACCAACTTGTAGAAATAACAACATTATAAATGTAAGTGAAATATTGAGGGGGCTCAAGGGGCCTCAGCCGTAACGTTACTCCTCAGCCCCCAGATTCCAGTGCCTCTGATATTGTCTACTGGTCACGGAAAAGTTTGCTGATGTTGATTTTATTTTTTGAGAGCATGATATTAAGTTTAGGAGTTTCTGTAGTCCTGCTTTGTTTCACCTTTTCGAGTGTTCACGACGATGTTGTTTCTCAGTTCTCATAAATTTAGGTTTAAGTGTTTTGTCTGTTCTCTTGCAGATAACTACTTACAATTTTATGCCCTTTTACAATTTTCTTCAGTTATTAAGAAGTAGTTTTCATTTTGAACAACCCTGTAAATCAACTTGTGTTAATAACACGGACTACCTGAGTAGAAATTTTCTTTAACAATGTAACGAACATTAAGACATTAATAGAATTATGAAAGCATCTGAAGTATCTCCGAAACGAGTGCCTGAGCACTTCTGACAAGAATTAAAATGGTTTCAATCTTATTGCATAAAGAACTTTTCGGTACGTTTGTAGCTGTGAACAAAAGTATTATCGCATGTCTTTAAAGAATAGTTCCCAAATACGCGAAGATGACCCTCCCGTGTGTGACACCTAGTAAAGTAAATTAAAACTGGGTTTAATAGTCCCCAATGCGTTATTAAAATATAACTCTCCGAATTACAAGTTGGTAGAATTTTGGACTTTAATTTTTCTGTTGACGAAAAATTATATTTTTGCAAATATCGCCCTCGTTTAGCTACATATCAGGATAATATTTTCCTCAAAACTGCGTTACATTGGTTATGCATATGTCTGTAAGTCAACATATTTATACCATGTTCCAAAATGTTTAATTCTGAAATAAGAAAAGTTAGTTATAGACACGCGACAAAACTTTTGTTCAGAGCTGTAATAGTTTTCCTGAATTGCGAAGACTTTGTTGTCCTTCCTACCTGTGGTTAATTCATAGCTTCAATCGTTTTGATTAAAGCAATTTTTTATCGTGCAAGTCAGCAAAGTGTTTCCAACATATGGACATAATGTAATCTACAATAAGCATACTTCCACGTTGCTATTGTAAGTTTCAGATTAGGTTCTCACTCCGTATGCATAACATTCAAATTAAATACTTCAGAAAATGTGACGTGTTACTTTTGCATATATGCTTTAAAGTCATTACTACATTTCAGATACGTTGAAGAAATTCCGTGAAAATGTTTAGTTTTTTATCTTTCGTCCGTACTTGCTTTTGTGTGGTCTTTATCAATGTTCGTGATCTTTTAAGCAGATGTCTTGGCAGTCTTTCTGTACCACTTGTCTTCAGAGTCTTTTCTTGTGATATTAAACTCTGGCTAAGAGAATCCGTTTCCACATTTAATTGTGATCATAGGGTTGTTCTAAATCTAAGTTGCCATCTTGTCTTATGTCAAAGTTGGAGCTTGTGTGGTAATCTCTGTATCGTGCATGTGTATGTAAATCATTTGTGCCAACAGTTTTCTTTTGTGTGTTTTTATGTAAAGAGACATTGTAAAACATTGTTTATATTCCAGTGCTCTGTGTTAGTTTGATGTTAAAACTCGATTGTGTGGTGTCTAGTCGTTCTTCTGATTTAGTACGTGAAATAGCAGATACATAATATAAACAGTTCTGCTACGTTCGAAAAAGTTGTACCATTCACTGCGTTATACTGAGCGTAGAAACACTGTTAAAAGTCGAAACACAAAGTGGATGAAAGTTACTCCACTTTATGGAGAAACAAAAATAGAAAATTAGCGTTTTGTTGCATTTACTCTTAAACGTGGATGTAGTGTAAGCCCTGTAGTGGGAAGATTGGTAACCTTTACTCCATTTGAAAGTTTAACATTTTCTTTCTAATAGCTTAGCGTTAACTGAAAATGGGTTGAAATTGGCCAAAGTGTTTTGTCGGTGAACGTTCAACTTATTTTACGCTTAAAATTCTGATAGAAGTGTAAGCTAAACTGGCAATTTTGAGGTTACGTACTTTTGTGGATGAAGTATAAGCCTTAGTTGGACATTCTATAATCCAATAACAGAAGTAACGTTACTTGAATGTCACTGAACGCCCCACCATTTGGAGTGTTTATATTGCTTTTATATTGTGAATAGTAAACAATTCACTGGTGGACCGAGGACAACAAGGATTGCATTGGCGGAAAGATGAATTAAGTTGGGTATAAATCTTTACATTGTTACAAACGTATCTCTCCTTTTTGTTCATGAGACATTCCTCGTAGTAAAATCAATATGTTAATGATTATACCTCCTTCGCAGTAAAATCCTATCTATAAATATCACTCGGAATGCCATAAGCATCAACTGCCTTTGTAGCTAAGTGGCGAAAGTGTCTGACCAGTGATCTAGTGGACCCTGGATCGAGCGACCATCTTAACTTTTTTTAAATATAAATTTTAAAGGAACATTACTTTTTCTTCTTTTCTACTTGTTGGGAAAGTCATATATATGAACTCAGTTGCCTCCATTTTTTTAGATGAACGTTGTGTCTCCTATTTTCACAGTGAAGAATTCACCATCTTGAAAAGAGATACACTTAAAAAGTTAAAGAACACAATCGTTGGATGGTCTTCTTGAAGTCGGTGCAAAATTAATATTACACAGCTTAACAAACCCTAGACGAGTACCACTGCCTTATCATCATTTCAATTTCACATGTAATACCATGAATATATATCAATCGTAGTTCGTTGAAGGTTGATCATTCGGAAAGTTGTGGCAGCTTCCTATATATATGAAATATCGTTATTTAGTTGTTTATATGTTAATTAATTAGTTCAAGTCAGGAAAATGATCTAAATATTCATTAATATATATATATATATATATATATATATATATATAACAGGGGTTGGACAAAAAAAATCTAAAAACACGTCATACAGGACACGTAAGTGTGGCCCACCACGTGTTGCGGTTGCCGATCGTGTTTTGTTTTCAATGTGTCGTGGTGTGCAAGTGGTGCGGTAAAATGGGCGACCTGACAGACTTCCAAAGGGGCATGATCGTTGGTGCCCGTCTGGTTGGAGCTTCAGTGACAACAGTGGCGACCATTGTGAGGGTATCGACAGGCACTGTGTCCAATGCCACGAGGGCATACACAATGCATGGGCAAACAACGTCTGCAAAGCACAACAGTGGTCGAAAGACAATCCTGTCCGATAGGGACAGGAGGGCATTAAAACGGATTGTAGCAGCTAAAAAGCAGACCACTGCAATGAAAATTACGTCTGAACTCAATTCCGGCCTACAGAACCCGGTTTCATCAAAAACAGTGCGACAGGAACTTCATAAAATGAAAATTCATGGCAGGACCGCGATCGTCAAACCTCTGGTCACAGCGGTAAATGCGAAGCGGCGTATCCAGTGGTGCAAGGACCACAAGGAGTGGACGCTTGATCAGTGGAAACACGTAATGTATTCCGATGAATCGACCTACACCTTGTTTC
>JAGDQP010010886.1:0-31678 GCA_022664845.1 Lepisma saccharinum
TTACTGAGTGCGGTAGCCAAGCAACAGCCGTCCTAGACCTCCTTAGGTCGTCCGATTTGCAGTACAGACATCACCGTCACAACTGTTGGAAATTCCCGTTTGTCCAAAAGAACTACGTCGTACCTCTTTTTTAACGACATAGGTTATAGACACCTCGTTTATAGAGTTAGGTACTCTGTGGCAGTAATTTATTCCTCATAAGGAATGTGTTTTTCAGCCTTACTGAATGTGACAAATATATGTGCTTCAAAAATATATTTGTCATTCTAAACCTCATTTTAGAGTTGGATTTTCCAAGAACCAACGTTCTTTCAAGATTTGTATTGTTTTACCTTGAGGAGTTGATGTTTAGCGTTCAGACAAATTTCCTTACTCTCCCATTTAGTCAATGACCTTGGGAAACTATTGCATTGAAGGCTTCAAGTTCCCAAATTATTGTCACCAT
This sequence comes from Lepisma saccharinum, assembly GCA_022664845.1. NCBI lineage: Eukaryota > Metazoa > Arthropoda > Insecta > Zygentoma > Lepismatidae > Lepisma > Lepisma saccharinum. The sequence continues at coordinate 446 of JAGDQP010010886.1, forward strand.
CGGACGGACTATCAACAGGAAGAAACTAGGCTCTTGCCGACTAGTTTTCCACACCCTTTCCCTACCCTATCCTGACTTGTGCGTCAGATGCTAATAATAAATCAAATTAAACGTGCAAGCAGGATGTTCAAAACGACAATAACCTATAACAACTGAACAGAAAAGTTGATAGTCTATAAGAGCCAAGTTGAATAAATTTATTATATATTTAGTTGCCTTAATTAAGCGGGAGCCTCCTAGAAGTCGTAGATCATAAAGCAACATAAGAGAGTACGGTATATCAGATAACTGTTTCTTTAAAGGAAGTATAAAATATTTTATAACAAACAACCTTCTTAGAACTAATAAGTTGAAATTACTTAAAATTCTGAAAGTCTGCATGCAATATTTCAATTATGATACAATTAAATTGAGTGAGTATTATTTATTTTTTCCAGAAAATGTAAGCAAAGTAACTTCACTACTCCTTTAGTAGTTAATTATTAGAGGAAAAGTTATAATCAAAAGTTGCGGCAAACCGAAACTCCTATATCCTCTAAAAGACATGATTCCCATTTATATTGAACACAGATAAATTCGATATAAATTTCTTTACGAAAATACTTTGTGGACGGTAACATGTTTAAAATACTCAAAAGGGGTCCATGTCGTGACGGAGAATCGAACCCTTGTCTCCGGTAGCTTAATGCTTGAACACTCAGTTGACATTTGGAGAAACACGAGCATGATTCCCGATGGGTACTTTAAATTTACACAGAATCTTGATCGCAACTGAACAGCAGATTTAATTAAGAATTAACACACTTAGGTCTTAGAAACCATACAAAGCGCTGTGACACCCTGCTTCTTTGAATGAGAGCCGCCTGATGCTTGTGGGCCAAGGCCGTTCATGAGTTACCAAGGCCGCAGGTTTACTCTTTAGAAACTGAAGAATTGTATGTACAGATTCAACGCTATTACACATTTTCTTTCATGGGGTCTGATTTCAAGTCAGAATTTAAGAAAATTCGTGTAAATTTAGACATTATGTAAGGGATACCTATCGATCCGAGGACTATGTCTCGGGATCACAGAGGGTCTCATAAAAGATCAGCAGAACCAGAATTGAGCAAACAAACATTACAAAATTGTAACAAACAAACAATGCTTATAAGACACTGCTTACTCATGAACAAGATGATAAAAACAAACATACGTAACTTGTTATGTACAAGAAATAATGAAGTGTCAGTCAATATTTATGGTAATAGCGCAGAAACTTTTCCGGGCTGTATGAATGGAAAACAGAAACCTCAGAGTGTGCGGGCCAGCAACTCCCCAGGAGAAATGCTGACCCACACAGTTGTTTAGGCTCCTCAGCTCCCTAGAAGGGAAAAGTTAGATTCAATATATAGAAGAGGACTTTTACCAACAAAACAGAAGAAGAGTGATATAGTTATAGTACCTACACTCTTCCAGGGCAGTCATAGGAGTTGACTGTCAAGACATACGCATACACGAGTCCTTTCATACAGTCCGGTGAGTAGCATGGCGCTAGGTTTATTTTTTATAACATCTTTCTAAAATGAAAAGCAAACTATCTGAAACCTACTTGTATTATCAATGACTACATCCTTTCCCAGTACCTAAATACGCCTGTTCCCGTCAGAGGGGGAAGGCAAACGCTATCCTAAGTGCCGTTACTAAATCTACGCTCGTAACCACGGGTCCTGAGTAGTTCATGTTTGGAAGGAAAAAGCGTTTACAATCTTAAAATATTTGGTTTATATTGCTGAATATTTTAAGTTTTTTTTAGATGAATGCTGACTTGGGAAAACGTCCTGGACATTATGTACTCTGCAGTCCGGCTTCTAACTACAGGAGTGGTCGCCGAGCAACTAGTGTGCTTTGCAGCACCTAGCACTGTTCGATCGGTTACGCCGTCTGCACAGGATAGATGGTTTTGTTTGATACTAGGGGAAATTATTCTCGAGCCGGTTTGCGGATTTTTAGTTCATATATTTATTTTCCCCTTATTTTAATCAACTGCTCAGTCTTTCGTTTTCTGAATTCTATGTCGTTGTCTAGAAATAGTCTGGTTAAGGGGGGTAAGGGGATTCAAGAAATAGCAGTTGATTTGCTGTACTTGACAATCAATATCCTAATTACATTATCCAAAAAACTATTCAAAAAATTACATTTTATTTAGTAATTGTAAAATCAGCAAGCCAACAAAAATACCTTCTTTGAAATTTATTAGTTTTAAACCACAAAACCCTAGCTAAATTTAATATTCCACCTCACCTCGCGATCCTCTTGGACACAACACGCGACACCCACGTTGAGAAACCCTGGTTTATACTGTAACATGGTGGGTTATCATGGCGATGTCACGTAAGAATTTTGTCCTCCATTGCCTCTAAAAAGTATTTATATGAGAATCACCATATTAGAGTATAAAAATTCCAATGCCGCGCCCGATAATAAAACAACAAAGAATACATTAAACTATCATCAGTGACTCATCAGAAGGCAATCCTACGAAAAGTATCTCGCTTTTGTGGTTTAATAACACCAGATTTCATTGTTCAGGAAGCATTTCTGTATGCTAGACTCAGAAAACATGTTCCTTATAAAGACGTTCGCTATAATCAATATTTCTAACACAAATATGAATATATTTCCTCTTCCTTTTCTTCCAAGAAGATGAAATACCATGTGATTCTCAATACGCAAATACGTTTATACTTGCGATCATTTAACCTGCAGTATTAAAGCAGAATGCAAGAAAGCACGCTTATGTTTTATTGGCTTTATGCGCCTATTTTAGGATAAGGGTATATTTTGTGCCTATTTTCAGAAAAGCTCATTATATTTTTCTCGAAATTCCTGAAAAATACACAAGTCTGCAAGTTTTTAGCGGTTAGTAACAGGTCAAGGAAGGGGTAGTGTAGGAACAGCCAAGTGACCGGATTGCTATTCTGGGATGGTTTTTTTTATGTTGCCTCAGGGCAAAGACCGCGACACAGAGTGAGTTAAAGAAGGTAATTTTTCGATTCATGAGTGTTGCAGATCTATAAAGAGAGTGTAATCCTATATTTTAACAGGTGCATTTTGAAGACAGCGAACTAGATTCTTCAGAATTGACAACTGCATTGCCAAGTGTCATATCTTCGCTGAATGTCAAAACTGATGGAACAGGCAAAATTAACTTAGAAGGTTTTTGAATGGGCAAGGGGGAAAGGATCTGTATAGATATTACAACAAGTAAATGAGTCATTCTTCAGTATGCAATAGAAGAAGGATAGAGAGATTTGTCAAAATAGAAAACGTTTTCTGATTATCAAAAGCAAGGTGGGGTGGAGAAACATGATTTTAAAAGGATTATTCAATGATGCTAATCAGTTTCCTCATCTTAAGAGCACACCGTTCCACCGTACAGAATAGTGAATGTCAGTCGCTGGTGAAGAGATGTAGAAATGCCTAAAGAACAAAAAGCACTCGATGTGCATTGTTGAGGCAATGCACAAACGGCGATTTCAACTTCACCACAAATGGCAAGGTGATATTTTTGCTTTGCTATTTTTACATACATTTCTTTAATTCACAATGATTCATTGTGACTTTAGATCTTCCAATGTTAACTCATTTCCTGACGTAATACAATGATGAAATATTGCACAGCGAATTAAGTCGAGTCGAGTCTTAAGGCGAGACAATACAATATTTCATTGTTACTTTCATATATTTCTATATATTTATGTATTTTCAAAGCATATATTATTTTTAGTAAATACTCCTTTACCCTAAAATAAACACTAGCCCACAACACTGTTACGTTTTACTGGTTGAAGATCGCTTTAGGGTTTGCGTGGGGAAAAGTATATGAACACCGAAATAAATAGAAAAAAAAATAAATCTTTTTAAAAGCATACTTTTCTTGAATAATTCGTAATAACAAATTAAAAAATAATTTTCTTTATGCATAAAAATAAATTTAAAATATTAAAAACATGCTTTTCTTACACAATTTCTTCTAAAACAGAGGTACCAAACCTCTTATTTTTGGTGCCCTCCTTCGTAAACCCTGCATACTTCATAACCCCTCATTGGTTTGAAGACATGCCTGCTTTTCGTGTGTGATCCGTTTTGCGACTTAAGATGCAGCATTGAATAGTTATTTCTCAAATCTAACATAATAATAATAATAATGTCCTCAATTTATATTGATTTCCAGCACGATTGTTCCATACCAATTCATTTTTGTTTATCAGGTTGTTCTTAACCAACCCTTTTCTTTTTTTACTGAAGAGTTATGTTGTGTTTGTATTAATTTAAGATCTCTTTCTACATTACACCATTTGTAGCATATTTAAAGTAACTTACTATAAAAACCAACGTAATTTAGTACACATTTTTGGCTCTTAGGATACTAAAAATACTAAAATGCACTTCATAAATGAATGTCAGATATTTTGAATGAAAGGGTAGATTCTATGTGTCTTTCTTGTCTTGGATATTTGCCCCTTCTAAAGTAAACGTTTCAATAATTGTTTAAATAACATATAGAAATATTTGTCTTTCTTTTGTGTTTTGGCACAGAAGCTACATTTTGCGTTCAGGTGTATAAGCGCTTTTATTACGATAATTTTACAGTTTGGGAGAAATTGAATCTCATTGCCTTACCCCTTTTCCAACTTTCAATTTTTCACTTTCTTGATGTAGTTTAATGACAGATGTAGCAGTCGAGTAGATGTTTCGCAGTAACGTGATGTATGTACTTTCGATGCCTTGATGTTCAAGTGATTTAAGTACTGCTGCCAAGGAGATTGAATCGAAAACCTTTTAAAAATCTATGGATCCCAAACATAGTAGAAGTTCATATTTATTAGTACTTTCCGTCACTTCATTCAATGTGGTCCATTGTGCTAAGTCCAGAACGAAATCCGACTTGTTCCCTTCCCTGGTGAAAATACAAGTCTCGTTCAATACAATTCAAAAGAACTTTGGTAAACATTTTGTAGAGAACGGACAGTAAACTAATTGGTGTGTAGTTTTCCACGCGTTCTTTGTCCCCTTCCTAGTACAATAAAATAATAGTATTATTCCGATTTCAAGGTATTTCCTTCCTCCTCAAGCGCATCGAGAATAATTTAGCAAGTTCCTCTTTCATCTTCTCACCTCCCCATTTATAGATCTCTGCTATGAGTTCATCTTCTTCGGGCGAAATTCCGATCTTCATCCCTCAGAGTACTTTATCCATTTATTTTTTCATTACGTCTGGGACTTCTACATCATTTTCTTCTTAATCATGATTTACAAGTTCTTCGAAGTAGTTCTTCTTCGATTCTATGTAGAAATCTCTATCGTGAGCTGCTGCTTTGTTTTCTTCAGGCTCATGTTATATATATATATATATATATATATATATAATAAATCACAGCCATATTCAATCCACTAGTGGATGAGGCCTCTCCCTGAAGGGAGGAGTTGGTCTACAGCTCCCACGCTGACCAGACGGGTTGGGAGAGGAGAGCCGAAGCTCTCACTGTGATCGCCACTGTATTTTATTCACAGCAGCTCCCCAATTGTCCTCACGATGCTGGGTCAACACCGAAATTTTTGAGCCCCCACCGGGAATCGAACCCGGGACCGCTCGCACTGAAGTCGAGCGCGCTACCGACTAGGCTACGCAGGAGCTATATATATATATATATATACACACATATATATATAGTAGGGTAAAATTTTTCTTCAAAACAAGTCTTCAAAAAGCAATCCGTAGGCTTTTCTTTGCTAGAAGCTGCAACTATTGTTTTTCTATTTCTTATAACCTATGTAAGTAGAAAATCATGTTTGCCACCCGTAAATTTCATGGAGTCACCAAAAGTTCAAGATGGCGGACAATATGGCGGTCCGAAAACAAAAACAAATTTAGTTTTCATGTGGTATCAAGTTTGGTATCGATTTCTATGTTTTCGTGGTCGTTGAATTAAAAAATGATATCAGAAATAGCGCCAGATGCGCACAAAAAGACATAGAGAAATGTGGCAAACAATAAAATTACTGTAAGCTTAAGGGAAATTCATGTAAAATGGTATATTGTCATTTAAGATGACTGGCGTTCTGTTTGCGGAAAAGTTCACATTTTTTATATAGATTTCTGTTAAAAAGAATCGATTTCCCATAATTTAAACTTTCTAAATGTTACTTTTTTTTTAATTTCAGGTTCTGATTTTTCTTGTGATTGTAATTAGATTGGAACTATTATAAAACCTACATAATGGAGCCTGTGGCAACAATTTCTCATCCTCCCAAAAAACCTCGTTTTGAAGAAGATATTCCTGTATTGTGCCTCATATGTGACAGTAGTGACAACAAAAATGAGTTAATGAAAGCAACATTATCTGGTGTAAATAAAGTGAAGGAATGTTTAGAGAAAAGAAAAACGTTATCATCTGTAGACACTAAATTTAAAGACTATATTGTACATCTAGAAAGGCGCATTGTTAGACTGCCTTCATATGAGAACACATTTTGGCATAAAAAATGCTACACTCAGTTCACACACTAATGCCACATGGATTGGTTGATGAAGAAACAAGAATAGATGAACACAAGAAAGGCGGAAGTAGAGAGTCAAGATGATAGGCTTCCAACTACAGATAAAGAGATTTTTCAGCTGCGAAAGCTTCTATGATCATTAGTCCCAAAAGTTAATTGGCAGCTTTGTATTTTCTGTCAGAAAAGAGAAGATGGTAAAATACTATCTCAAGTTTTAACATTTGAATGTACTTCTACTATCCGCATACTTGCAGAATCCAATGAACCACTTCGATGTCGAATAGGCACAGAAGACCTGATTGCAGTGGAGCACACTATCATCCAAGCTGTCGAAGGAATGAAGAGAGGGAAATTAAATTGAAAAATACTATGGAAACCACTGGTACTTCACAGATACTCACTCATGCAAACCCTACATTTTCTGAGTTAGCTACTGAGCTGGAACGAGGATTTCATATTCGAAACATTTACACAATAAAAGAAATAGCATACAGGTATAGCCAAATGACAAAAGAAACAAAAGTGGCGTTTCTGTGACAGTTAGTAATAAAGATATGAAGAAAATGCTATCCGAATATTATGGAAACAATATACAATTTCAAAAAAAGATATGCAGAAACTTCCCTCTGCTTGTCTTCTTAAGAAAATCAAGTACAATTGAAGCTGTAGAAGTTCTAATGGCTCAAGATGGCTCAAGGATGAATTTTCAAGAAATTATTTCTGATAATAAAAACATATTATATACTGCAAAGAAAATCCGATCAGACCTTCAATTTATTCGTGGAATTGAGGATTGCAATCAATTAACTTTAAACGTTGAACGCCAATGTTTACCTGAAAGTCTGTATACGTTTCTCCGGATTCTTCTATCTGATGAAGATGATGATGACGATAAAGTTTTTGAAGGTGAACCTCCCACAACCAAAATTGACAGACAAATTGTTCTGCTAGGTCAATATATTCTTTATGCAGCCTCGAAAGGGAAAAATTAACTCCAAAACGTATTAGCACAGGCCTACTTGTTCGTCAAGCAAGCAGATCAAAGCAGCTAATTAACACACTATATGCTGCTGGAAGTTGTGTTTCTTATGATGTAATTCGGCGCATTGACACTACTATTCCAGAAAAAACTGTGAACAGGTTTTTAGAAAATAATGCAGTGATTCCTGAAAAATCTTGTACCATACCGGTTTATCCATTATGCAGCAGATAATTGAAATTTTAGAGGACACATTAAATGGAAGAGAAACATTTCATACCACACAAATTGTTGCATATCAAGAAGGTCCACCTAATGTCTCTTCGTCTTTGCCACTGAAAAAAAAAACACTTTGAAAAGTGTGCCTGGAGCTGTGCGAACTACCGAAGGAAGATTATTCCACTGCTTGATTCCGAACACCACAAAAGATTTAGAATAGGTCTGAGATCTGTGCTTTGGTATTCGCAGCGTGGCATTGATTTTCGAGCGGGTGTTCATATTGTGAGTGAGCTGTACCGATTCCAGCATAAAAGCCAGGTATGTAGGAGATCCAAGAGTTACAACCTTGTAGAACTTCAGTAGAAATTGGAACGTTCTTCTCTCTTTCAGTTTCAGCCATGCCAGTACAGAGTACCTGCTTGATACATGGTCATATTTTTTGTCATTGAAGATGAACCGAACACATCTGTTTTGCATTATTTGTAATCTGTTTGCTAGAGTAACAGACAGATCATTATAGACTACATCACAATAATCAAAGATCGGAAATATGAGAGATTGTATCAAGGTGATTTTAACTTGTTGAGGAAGAAAGCTTTTCAAAAGATTGAGTGTATGCATTTTCATAAGGGAAAGCACTACAATCGTTGTTTGCGACTGCATAAAATAACTTTTGAAGCTGTATGGAGAGCTTTAATGACATCATTCAGAAATTGGCTTTCTTTTAAGAATCATGAAGAAGAGATGCATATAATTGATGACAATGTAAAACGTAACTGTAAAGACTTTGAGAGCAGAGATTTTATATAAGCTCGAATTGATGTTGAGTGATTCCCTTCCTTTCTACAAGATATTAAGCACTTTCTCCTTGAATTCATTGAGGAAAACTCTTCAAATTATACTTTCAAGTATTGGATTCTTTACACAGAGCTCATTGGTATCCTACTGAACTTCATCAGAGCATCACGAGAAGGACGATGGGCGGAACATATTACATATTTCAAGGAAATGTTAAAGCTAATGGCATTTCATGACCATGTCAATTACGTACGGTGGGGATCAGCTTATTTAATAGATATGGAGAAGTTGTATCAAGAATTTCCTGCTGTTCATGAACAGTTTCTGAGAGGAAACTTTGCCATTAGAACTACAGACAAACCATTTGTCAGAATACCGTCAGACCAAGCAATTGAACATGTGAACAAAATTTGTAAAATATCTGGAGGACTTATCAACATAAGTACACGAGAGAGTGCTCGGCAGAGGTGGGAGCTTACATACAATGAAAGAGGGAGATTGTGTGGCATGGCAAAAGACCTTCTTGGAGTGCGAACACATTCAGAATATAGTCATAATGAGCTATACACAGGAAGACTAAGATAGGATGCTGAAGATGTGCAGCGCCTGGAAGAAAAATTTGAGAGATTTCACATATTTAGCTGTCCAGAAGAATCATCAATTTGTATCTCAACTGGTGATGTGTTACCCAAAGAACACGCAGAAAAGTTAATAAAGGCACGAGAAATAGGTGGAGAGATAACAGACGCTTTTATACATGGAAGGTTTGGTCCAGATGATACTGTAGACCTGCAAGCTTCAATAAAAAAAAATAGCATGGTGACCTTCAAATATCATTTTAGACCAACAAGTTAAAGGAGGAACTAATCACAAAAATGACATGATGATTCAACAGAGACTTCTTGCAGCAGTATGTTCAGGAAGATCAGTAGATATAAAGGACATCTCCACATACGAACTTACTAGCAGCCCACCATCAATTTCAAGACCTGATGGCTCACTTAATTCAGCAGACAAAGCTCTACTTTTTCACGTACTGACAGAAGAAACCTACACTGATTGGACTGCTTATAGCAACGAATACTGTGCTTTAGTAGTAGATGGCATGTCTCTTGTACATCGACTTGGGAAACCAAAGGATGCTGCAACATTTGGGGACTTAGCAGATAAGATTTTCAGGTACCTAACAAAGAACAAATATTTCAGAAGAATTGATGTTGTATTTGACAGATACCACGATACAACTACTGTAAAAGATGCAACAAGAATAAGACGATCAACTCTGCCCAAAGTTGGAAGTATTAGACGCCTAATTCAAGATAGAAATACGCCTTTACCTACAAAATGGTAGCAATTTATCAATAACTCTGAAAATAAAACAAATATAATTACATTCCTGGTTGAGCAATTCATTTCTATTGCTACAAATCTGCCTGATTTAGAGTTTATTGTTGGTGGACTGCCAAAAGGTGAAGCTTTACATTCACAGATCCATAATGTATCTATGCTTTGTTGCCAACAAGAAGAAGCTGATAGTCGAATTATTTGGCACAGTTCACATGCAGTACACAAAGGTTATTCGACAATAGTTATCCAGTCTGATGACACTGATGTTCTTGTCCTTTTGATATGGCATGACTTTTCTCCAAATGTGTGGATGCAGCGGAGTAATCCAACTAGGTACATTAATGTACATGACATTGTTCTTAAGTTGGGAGGTGCAGTAAAGAATTTTCTGCTTGGTTTTCACAGTATAAGAGGGTGTGACACTGTCAGTCAATTCCATTCAATAGAAAAAAAACAGGTTGGAAAGTTTTCATTAAACAGCCAGATTTATTAAAACGTATAGGACTAACTAGTACAATCGTTTTCCATGATATTGAAACATTTGTTTGTAAACTGTATAGCTCATCCACAACTATTACAAGTGTAGATGCCTTGCGTGTTCATCTATTTCAAAAAGGTAAGCTACTCAATAAGCTATCTCCGACCAGTGATGCCTTAAGTTACATGCACAACATGTTTCGTATCAAGCATTAGTGTGGGCTAAAGCTGCAGAGCAGAATCCTTGCCTACCAGCTCCTACTGACTGTGGTTGGAAGTTAGAAGATAGAATTGGTGCTCTCAAACTAATTTTCATGACAAGAGATACTTTTCCTAAAAAACACCTGCATATGTCAATATGCAAATGCCGTAAGAAGTTCTGTTATGCTTCATGTTCCTGCAAGAATGCTAACATTACTTGTATTCCAGTATGCTCATGTTTTGGAAGAAAGTGCTTGAATCCATTTATAAAATACAATGACGAAACAAGTAATGAAGAAGACTTAAAATTGCTTTCGATATGAGCTTTTCATTATACTTGAGTGTGTTAATACTAAATTGGTTTATATCCAAGCCTGTATATAAAATTGCTTGTGTTTTTGAATGAATGTGCACCATGTGCGGAATAGGTTTAAGCTGAGGCTTTTTAATATTGTTTCGTTCATGGTTCAAATATTGTTTACAGTGTAGTTCTACTTATGATGTCTTTTTAATATGGAGGTGCAGTGATTTTTAAAATACAATATTTGTTAATCATACGTATACGTAGTATTGAAGAGTGTTTTGTGCTCTTTGAATTCAATGTGAAACTGAAACATTATACCGTTTTAAAGGTATATTCGTTAACATTGGTATTCAGACGATTGGAATACATTTATTGTAAAAATAAATTAAGTGAAGTAAACCTTTAGTTTCTTTTATATAAGGGAAGTTATATTATTAAGTTCGTTATGATTCAGGAATACCGGTACTTGATGGTCTAATTATATAGGAAGATTGAGGTATCATATTGAATAAATATTGTTATGGATACGTATTCTTATGTTTAATGTGCTGGACCTTAGAGTTAATTTAATGATTCCCTTACTTGCATAACTATTCATGCGATTGAGATTCAGAAGTCGGATGCTCTTTAGTAACCGCACAGCACATAACTGCATTTGAAGTATTAACCCAACAACTCAAAATATAACAGAACATTTGTTACATCAGTTCGTACATCATATATATATATCTATAATAAATCACAGCCATATTCAATCCACTAGTGGATGAGGCCTCTCCCCGAAGGGAGGAGTTGGTCTACTGCTCCCACGCTGACCAGACGGGTTGGGATATATATATGCTATTGCTGAGATTTGATGTTTTTAAATACTTACATTCAGTTTACTTTTTTGAAATGTGATCACATTTTTCGCTTGTATATATGTTAATTTCCTTGATGTCCTTGCCAATCATGTAAATACCTTACATTGCGTATGCCTGATAATATTTTCAACATATTTTTCTAATTCAACAGCCGCAAAAGAATGAAAATCGACACCACGTTTGATGCCATATGCCATTTTGAACTTCCCTTTTGGGGAGACAACAACAGATATCTTGTCCGCCATCTTGGATATCTGATGACTCCAAGGAATTGACGGGTGGCAAATGCAATTTTCTGTTAAAACCAGTTTTAAGAATCATAAAAACAATGATTGCCACTTGTAGCAAAGAAAAGCCTACGGTTTGCAACTTTTCACTTATTCATTCCCCTACTAATATATACTACATCAATAAAGTGAAAAATTTAAAGTGGGAAACGGGGTAAGGCAATGAGATTCAATTTCTCCAAAACTGTTTTCTGCGGTCCTGGAAAGAGTTCCAAAATTTAAATTGCGATGAATTTGGAATAAAGATCAATGGCGAATATCTTCATCACCTACAATTCACTCATGATATAGTCCTGTTTGCTTCAAGTGCAGAACTACATATCTGAATGGAAGAGCTGTGTAATAAGGGTGATCCAATTAGAACCCCTCCATTTAAAACTAATAAAATTGCAGCAACAAGGGCTCATTCATTGTTCTACTAAACTTACAACCGGTTTAGTGAAGCGACCAAGAAACCTAGGAAATGTACATTTGCAAAATTTTAGCGTGTCACTTACATTAAGTAAAAAATTTCCCTTGTGAAACGTATTTAAGATTTCGTTTCAGAAACTGCAACATCATGCAGAAGTGACGATTCTTTGTGATTGTACAGAAAAGAACTACTTCAGTTGGTGCGATAAGCCGATAATGTTTTCTTTAAGGAACAGGACTTTCTTTGAAAAACGGAACTGACACGACAAACATACACTGTACATCTGCGTTTGTGTGTGAGAGAGATCGAATATTAGTACACTAAAATCTGTTATCTGACACTCTGGTTATTCCAAAATTATTTTCGAAGAAAACTTAAGCAACTTTTAGTCAGTTTCAAAATGCATGTACATCGTTTACTAGTGAGTTCTCCTCATTGTACGTAATCTGCAGTGTTGGACTGTATGGGGTTAGGTCAGAACCCCCAACGGTCAGAAACCCCAAGAGTAAAAACGGCCAGAATCCCCACACACACGGTCAGAATCCCCCACAAAACCGCCAAATCCCCAAACACCCAAATGGTCAGAACCCCCAACGGTCAGAAACCCCAAAACTAAAAACGGTCAGAACCCTCACACAAACTGTCAGAATCCCCACACAAACGGTCAGAATCCCCAAATGCAAAAACGGTCAGAACCCCCACACACATGGTCAGAACCCCCACACACATGGTCAGAAACCCCACACACATGGTCAGAAACCCCACACAAACTGTCATAGTGATGAGCAAGAGCAAGACCAAGACCGTAGCGGTCTTGGTCTTGGTCTTGAATCGGTATCCTTGGTCTTGGTCTTGGTCTTGATATTGCTTGCAAGAGTCTTGGAAGGCTTGCTTTTAAGAAATTTATACGTTTCATACGTAAAATCTACACCGGATATAGGGAATAGTAAAAGCTATGCGTGTCATTGCCTGCCTTAATGCGTCAATAGTAACGGAAATATGTTTTAATGTATTGTTTATCGTCATGCAAGTGTACACAATAGAACTACCGAAGTTCAATTTCGTTTTAATTTGAACAACTTCACTAACATTTTATTATTTTACTTTTAGTTTACTTGCTGTTTTAGGCACACAACTATATTTCGTAAACTTTGACAGAAGGCAATCATGGGTTATCGAAAATGATGCCCAATATAATTTAGACATTGAAGTACTTACCTTGTAACAATCCATAGAATTGTGCTCTCTGTCATATTGTTGTCACTGTTCAAATTATTTACCATTCTCCGTGCCCCAGCTAAGTTCCAAAGGAAGACCAAACATACTCGGATATTGTGTTTAACTAAAACTTACAAGGGAATCTTCTTGCTGTTCAGCGAGTTTTGACTTCGGACATATTTTTGGATCTTATTTGAAGCATATAAATAGTGAAAATAACACGCACAGACTCGCACTCTGTCATATATTTGTGTCCCGAATAAGTCGAGTCGTGTAATTTGAGCGACTTTTAAGAAGCAAAATCAACCTTGAAGGTGAAACTTTATAGTAACTAAATGAGTTATCAGACCCATTTCCGTAGGTACTTTTACGTGTAGAACACAAATTTCACCTTCAAAATGTACGCAAATTGAATGTTTTTTTTTATATGTACAAACTCCAGTTTATGATCGAAAAAGCTGCGGGAAAGGGGAAGTGGAGCCAGGGAATTATAAATACGTAAAAAAATAATGGTTTCTAATACCTTTTGGGGGGCCTAGGGCGCTTGAAATCGCTAAACTACTGATTGACTACACAGTTTTTAAGAAAGAAGCAAAGCGCTGGAGTGAGTGCACCTCATGGAGATGCTTAGCAAAATCGTTCCGATGCCCAGCGGTTTCGCAATTTGGCGACCACGACAAGGCCTGGGGGCTCCGTTACGTTCTTAAAGTTAGTTCTTTAAAAAAAAAAGAAAACAAAGGAATATTACAATTATAAAGTTTGTCATAAATATCTTGCAATTATAAGTAAAATGATAATTCGTTTGTTGAACTTTAAAACCTAAATAATAATAACGGACTTGATTTGTTTACATTTATCTTAAATAAAAGACGAAAACGTGAAATGATGAAGAACCAATTCATTGAATCACTTTTTAATGAAAAACCAAAGAAAGTGAAATCTGTTTAGATTGAAAAACAATTCTATATGCTTATTTTCATTTTTAGAACTTGTTAATTCACTATTGTTCCGTTTCATTTTAAAGTTCAATTTCGAATATTTATAAAAATAATAAAATCAGTTGCGTTATCTCGTGCTTACCACTGTTATTTAAAATTTTAGCTTTCAAAAAATTAATAGTAAGCATGTATGTTAAATAAGATGTTTGAGACAAATATAAGATGTTACATAAGAGACGAGAATTTATTTTGGTAAGTATTTTGAAAAATGTTTACTGTTATAATTATTAATTATAATTTTAGTTTGTAATATAGTTTGTATGGTAAGAGGCATTGAAAATGTACGTAAACGAAGAAAGCGCAGGATAGCGAGAGTGTTGCAATTTTGTTCCGGAATTACACACGAAAGAGGAGAGGGGATGAAAAAATGTACGTACGAAAGTAAAAATTCAAATCGAAAATAAACATGTCTCCAGTATTATTTAAAACGTCCGCATTAAATAACAGTGTAGTCGATCAGTGGTTTAGCGCTTGCAAGCACCCTAGGCCCCCCGAAAGGTATTAGAAATCATTATTTTTTATGTATTTATTATCCCCTGGCCCCCCTCCCCTTTCCCGCAATTGTGTTGTTGTTCCTTTACGGCATTACTTTCTATTTAATTTTGTTCATTTTTGATCATAAACTGGAGTTTGTATAAAAAACCTTCAATCTGCGAACATTTTCATGGTGAAATTTGTGTTCTACACGTAAAAGTACTGTCACTCATGTCCACAAACCCAGACAATTGATGATAATTAGACTAGTCATGGCTCAAACAAGCTCTGACAGAAGAGTGATAGAATTATATAATTACGTACAAATTTGAATTTATTTAAGCCTAACAGGCATCTATGGCCTAAGGCTTGGGACAATAATGGGATAATCAGCGGCCATAGCTTTGAGTTAAGATACCATCCCAGCGTTCGCCTGGTGGGACTGAGGAAAACTGTAGAAAACCTCAGCCAGGATGGTCGGTCGCGGGATTACATCCACGAGCATTCCGAATGGGGCGCCAGCGCTCACCAACTCATCTACGGCCGCTCGGTAAAATTACTTACAAGTTTGTGAACCAGTACCTTTCTGTTGAACAAATGTATCAAAGTAAACCTGCTGAATTTGAAACATTTCTGTGCTCTATACAAGCCCACACGCCTGTTACCTCTAGCTTACTCTAAAGTAACTCTTGCGTTGCATACAAAACCATAGCCCACGTCTAGTAATATTCCTCCCGACTTTTTCTACAAGTGACAAACAATTACCAAATGTACTCCAAAAACTGTTGTTTTATTCAGATCCAATTCTCCGTAGCATAACACATAAAACAGAACTCAGTTTTCAATAACACATATCAACAGACATTTTATAAAATCGACTAGTAGCCTAGAACACAAAAACTTGGTTACACAAATCAGTACAGACTCCGAACTGACCATAATCCACCTTTATCTGAATCAATAGATCATATCACGACAAACCTAACATCAGAAAAGCCTGGACATCAGACTTCCTTTTGCCCTTTATCCAAATTATCCTTAAGGGGAATGTAAAGCCAAGATATCTGACAACATATGGCAGCACTATCTACGGATGTGTCTAATGTATTTTTATCGTTGCACGAAATTTCAACGCTGCTCCTACAAATTCGATTCTAGAGAGTTCAAACTTACAGGGGAGAAAGTTCATAAGTAATTCAAGAGTTCTATCAGTGCCGATTATTCATTTTCTATCTTGTTCATTGTTGAAATTGTTTCATTGTTGTTATGTCTATAACAATGAAGCTCTTTCGACAAAAAAATAAAGAAAATGAAAAATCGGCACGGACAGAACTCTTGAACTTTCTTCCCTGTAAGTTTGAACTCTCTAGGATTGAATTTGTAGGAGCAGCATTGAAATTTCGTGCAACGATAAAAATACATTAGACATATACAGAGATAGTGCTGTCATCTCTTGTCGGAGATCTTGGCTTTACATGGCCCTTAACAGAAACTTTTTCCTTCTATTGTAAGTTTAGTTTAGTATGCTACAGTAAAAGCGGCATGATTCTCAGATCCACTCACACGGTTTGCACAACTGGGAATACCTTCACTTTAGCGGTATTTTTACAGAAACCAAAGAAATTCAAGTGAAGATAATGCTTTCACCTTCCTTTCCACGTTTTTAAAATATTCAAATAGTGCATGTGCAAGACTCTTGCAGGTTGGCCTTGGTCTTGGTCTTGCGCGAGTCTTGCAGGCATGGTCTTGGTCTTGCATCCCTTGGTCTTGGTCTTGCATCGGTATCCCTGGTCTTGGTCTTGGTGTTGCATGCAAGACTAAGACCAAAACTGCAAGACCAAAACTTGTGCTCATCACTAAACTGCAAGTCCACAAAGGCAGAAACTGTCGCCAGAAGTGTTAGATTAAACTGTCGATCAACCCTAAAATTTAGAAAATTATATTTCAAAATAAAATTAGTAATGTAATAAATAAAAAAGTAAAAATTCAGAAATGTTTTTGATAATCAGTTTTGATAAACGTGATATGGGAACACTGACGGTGGCAGATTTCTTCGTTTGTGTGCCATGATAGCGACGGGCAGAACTGGTATTTTCTTGTAGCAGTGATAGCAGTATTTGGTATATGTAAATGTTTGTTTAAAATAACAGTTTAAAAAATGTTTTTAACTGGTAGTTATTTATTCCCAACATATGTAGTACATTATGATTCTCTTACAAATAATTGACAGAGACACTTTTAAAAAATCATAGCGACCAAAAAGTGTTATGAAAAGTCACGTGTCATTATTATTTTGTTTAATACGTAGTCGTTTTGTTCAGTATAAGGAAACATGGCGGCATGCTGGGGAATCCTAATGGCGTCGCTTCGTGTTATTTGGAATCATAATGTACTATGTCCACTTTTTGGCAAAATGGAGTTAACACTGCAGTCAAAGACTTTGTACTGAAGGGTCAATTCCCAAAATAATATCTCACAAAACGACCTGTAAGTAGCTAAAACTGTTAGAAATGAAATGAACTTATACAGACTTTAAATGAAACATAAAACTTTAAAACTGACTTTTCTCAAAAGTAACAAAAGTGGGCATAGTATAGTATCTTCTGGTTCCAAAGTGACAATGTACTCTGTCTGAACAACGAAACTGGCAAATAGTCCCAGATGCTTTTAGCTCTTTCACTCTTACGCCTATTTGACACTTCTATATATTGCGTTATAGCGAAACATCGTTATCGTTGCAACACTCCCATACACGTAGGAAACATTATACATGTCTTGTGTACATTATACATTTTTGGGGGGGGACCTAAACTAAATTTTACACAAGAACCAACCTAAATAAAAATCTTTATTGAGTCATGGAAATCCAAGTAAAAATGTTAAACCAATATCAAAGTTGAAAATGTTACAGGGAATTTAAGGGATTCTCTTGCGTTAGTACATTTCAGTCACTCTAACCACCCTCCCCCTTCTAAGTAAAATAAGCAGACTGTTCCCCTCGTGGTTCTAATAACTTGAAAAAAGTATTATTGCTTTATCGTAGTCGAAAAATGTTTAAATCTTTAAAAGTGCACGAATATGTTTTTAAGCGTACTTTACGTAAGTTTTGCTCTAATCCCACTTGAATGCTTATGTTACACTTAAACGACCCCTTAAGCTTATTGACTTCTAAGAGGGTTTTTTTTTTTTTTTTTACAAATTCTATGTTTTCAAAGGAAAATGCAGTTCATATAGATTGTTTCAATTCTAATAAATTTGTACTGATAAATTTACGCACAGTTCGAAAGTATTATCACAGAGAAGTATCACCAATACAATAATTAAAAATGTCAAAACTAATTTTTAAAGTAAGTTACTAGTTTAATTTCGATTAATTCCATGAATTACTACATCAATAAGAGTATTAACCGACTAAGAGTAAGGTCAACTTGATAGTTTAACAGCATTTAAATAATCAAGCGTTATTTTAATCTTTGCACAGAAACTTCCTCGCACCGAAACTTTCGTGGACCGAATCCTCCTGCACCCAAACTTCCTACACCGAAAATTCCTGCATTGAACTTCCGGATCCTGAAAATCATAGTATGACAATTTTCTTCTTTAAGTTGAAATGGCAGTTTGTGACAATATATTTCTCCAAGTTTTCAACGGAGAATGAAGTCCTCCGATCTGTGAGAATGTATCCGTGAACCTCGACAAGGTTCTTTCCACATCAATAGATGTCATTGGCGAATATTTTAAAATCTCAAACTCAACAGGATGAACCGAATTCGTTCAGCATAAATGAAATTCCGGATAAACCAGATTTACAAATTTCTTCATGCTTTTAGCAGGGATAAAATTCATGGTGGGCTCGGGAGGGCTAAGTCCACCCACTTATTTTTTAGGAAGGACTGAGATCCGCCCACCACTTTTATGTGGGTCCACACTCCACGCCATGAATCTCGTGTTTACACATTGAATTGAATTGAATTGATGGGCTTTAGGCACCTAAGACTCATGTCGGGTAAGGGGACGGGAAATATGCGGGAAGGTGTCGGCCAGAGTCTAAGTTGAAAATACCATCCCGGCATTTGCCTGACGTGACTGAGTAAAACACTGGGAAAATTCAGTCTGGATTGTCGGTCCCTGCGTTTGAACCCATGACCTTACAAATGCTAAACCAATACACTACGACTAAGCCACGGCCACTCGGTTATGTTTGTAATATAATACTATGCAAACGATACATCAGTATACATCGGTAATATTTTGTCAATTATGTAAATCAACGACTAGGATGGGACAGAAATGTTAGAAACGATATTTGGATGAGAATCCTCCCCCCAGTTGGCTTAGAATTTAACATCTGATTATAAGCGTCTACAAATACAGAAATACAGTTACAAAATGGTTTATTTTACAAACGAGAAGATTTATGTTAATAAATTGAACGAATATACAGTCGGGTATGCGTCAGAACCCCCAACGGTCAGAAACCCCAAGAGTAAAAACGGTCAGAGCCCCCACACAAACGGTCAGAATCCCCACAAAACCGCCAAAACCCCCAAACGCCTAAATGATCAGAACCCCCAACGGTCAGAAACCCCAAAAGTAAAAACGGTCAGAGCCTCCACAAAAATGGTCATAATCCCCAAATGCGAAAACGGTCAGAACCCCCACACATATGATCAGAACCCCCACACAAATTGTCAGAAACCCCATACACATGGTCAGAAACCCCACACAAACGGTCAGAATCCCCAAATGCGAAAACAGTCAAAACCTCCACACAAATGGTCAGAACGCCCACACAAACGGTCAGAATCCCCACACGCATAAACGGTCAACACTCCCATAAAAACGGTCAGGAAACCCAAACTTGAAGATGGTCAGAGGACCCACATGACCAATGAGATCCCAACGCAAACGGTGAGAAACCCCACAGAAACGGTCAGAGCCCCACACGAAGTGCCAGAGTCCACAAAGGCAGAAACTGTCGCCAGAAATGTTAGATTAAACTGTCGATCAACCCTAAAATTTAGAAAGTTATATTTCAAAATAAAATTAGCAATATAATAAATAAAAAGTAAAAATTCAGAAATGTTTTTGATATTTCATTTTGGTAAACGTGATATGGGAACACACGGTGGCAGATTTCCTCGTTTGTGTGAAATGATAGCGATGGCCAGAACTGGTATTTTCTTGTAGCAGTGATAGCAGTATTTGCTATATGTAAGTGTTTGTTTAAAATAACAGTTTAAACAACAGTTTAAAAAATGTTTTTAACTGGTAGTTATTTATTTCCAACATCTTTAAGACGTAATCTTAGCTGCCTGTAGCTTGTTATGAGTGCAGTATTACATGTTAGATATGTATACATATGTGTAAGGAGTATATGCGCGAAAGTGGTGGACTGCTGTTAGGATTTGGTATAGTAGTTCTAATTATAACTGTCAGAAAACTATTTTTCGTAATTTTCGGAACCTGAATTTACTGGTGGGGGAAGGAACATTACAAAATCTGCGCCAAAATTTTAGGTTAAGTTCCTTACCTTCAAAAAAACACTATGAATTACGAGAAATACCTCCAAGGACATATTATAGCAGTAAAACTAAAATTGTTCAATTTGTGTGCTAATTCTACTAAACCACGTCAATAGATTCCTGACATAAATATAAGAGAAAAGCTACAAACAATCTAGGGTGCACAAATGCTTTGTATCGTCTCTATAGGGAATGCAGATTTGGGAAAATGAACTTTAGAGTTTGATACTTCCATTACTATTAACAGAACTAGAGGCGCCGTTTTGGGGTTTAGGGGGACAATTGGCCCCCCAACCTTGGGTTTGGGAATATACATTTATTAAAACGTATAATAACTTAAAACAGGCAAATTAAAGTGACAGAAAACACAATGAAAAGTATAGAAAAATAATATATATATTATTTCGATCCTTTGCAGGAGTTCCGAACCAAATTCATAACTAAAACAACTACTAGTAACATGCTACGTAATGTAGGTCAATGAGTTTGCCTGTTATGGTAGTTCATTTAGCGCCAACCTCACACAAAAATCTAAAATTAGAAATGATTTTAACTTTATTTATAGTGCCTTTTTAAATCGGGAGTTTACCTTCGTCCTCTGTAAAAATTTATATCTATATGCCCTTTTACTTTCATATATGTATGCACTCGAGTATAATTAATTCTGCGTCACGTCTACATATAGTTACAATTGGATCGCCGAAAAACCCTGTGCGATGCCTGTCCAACGTTGACTAGCTTTATAATAACAGTGATTCTCAAACGGTGTGCATGGTCACACTAATATGCCTTGACCGTTACACGGTCACAATGCAAGTTAAAAACATTTTTTTCAACTGTGGTTTAAACTGCTATTTTAAACAAACATTTAGATATAGCAAATACTGCTATCACTGCTACAAGCAAATACCAGTTCTGCCCATCGCTATCATGGCACACAAACGAAGAAATCTGCCACCGTCAGTGTTCCCATATCACGTTTATCAAAACTGATTATCAAAAACATTTCTGAATTTTTACTTTTTTATTTATTACATTACTAATTTTATTTTGAAATATAATTTTCTAAATTTTAGGGTTGATCGACAGTTTAATCTAACACTTCTGGCGACAGTTTCTGCCTTTGTGGACTTGCAGTTTAGTGATGAGCACAAGTTTTGGTCTTGCAGTTTTGGTCTTAGTCTTGCATGCAACACCAAGACCAAGACCAGGGATACCGATGCAAGACCAAGACCAAGGGATGCAAGACCAAGACCATGCCTGCAAGACTCGCGCAAGACCAAGACCAAGGCCAACTTGCAAGAGTCTTGCACATGCACTATTTGAATATTTTAAAAACGTGGAAAGGAAGGGGAAATCATTATCTTCACTTGAATTTCTTTGGTTTCTGTAAAAATACCGCTCAAGTGAAGGTGTTCCCAGTTGTGCAAACCGTGTGAGTGGATCTGAGAATCATGCCGCTTTTACTGTAGCATACTAAATTGTAGTATGTCATTGATGACATACTATGACATGTAGTATGTCATTGATGTAGAGAGCAAACAAATGAGGACCTAAAACACTGCCTTGAGGGACACCGCATGAGATTGGGTTTACAGAGGAGGATTTATTATGAGACATAACAAATTGTTCACGATTAACCAGATAGGAGCGAATCCACGATACGGCTGATTCAGAAAAGTTGAAGAAAGCTTTCAGTTTAGCCATCAGTATATCGTAGTCGACCGATTGAAAAGCTTTGCTATAATCCAACAGTACTAGGATTGTAGCTTGTCTATGGTCCATGGCCCAACGAAAACCTTCTGTTACGTGTACCAGTGCAGTATTTGTACTGTGGTTAGGTCTAAAACCTGACTGAATAGGTTCTAATACTTTGTTGTTTGTAAGATAGCTGTGGATCTGATCTTTAACAATATATTCCAGTGCTTTCGATAAAGCCGGAAGAATGCTGATTAGACGAAAGTCGGTTACCGAAGTCACACTGCTAGTTTTAGGAAGGGGGCAAACCATAGCTAGTTTCCAAGTTAATGGAAAACTTCCATAAGTGATTGAACTATTAAAGATGTCAGTAACATAGGCCACAATATGAGGAAGGATTAGTTTCAAAAATTTAGCTGAGATCTGATCAGCACCTTCTGCATTCGACTTGATTTTCAGAAATGCCCCTGCCACCTGGCTTGGAACAACCATCGTGAAATAAAATTTGTCCCCATCCACCTGGCGCCTCAAAATTGAATTAATAGTTTGAGTTGTAACAATTCTATCAATAAATGGGACCTAAGTGATATGACGGTTTAAATCATCTAATGAACAGTATTAGGGTCACTATCTAATTTTTGGCTCCACCCCCAGCGTTTTTAATTTATTCCAGAGCGCCCGATGGTTACCATCTACATTAAGCAGGCTAGATGCAAAACGTTTCTTGGCATTCCTGACAACCTGATTGCAGCGGTTCCTAAGAGATTGATAACGTTCAAAACTAATACTTGTATTGTCTGAGTTCATTCGTTTTTCTTTCTTAAACTTTCTATGAGCAGAGTCTCTTTCCGCCATCAATGTCAAAATGTCTTGTATATTTATATTTAAGCATCCACATTAATGGCAAGATGGATACATATT
This sequence comes from Lepisma saccharinum, assembly GCA_022664845.1. Lineage (NCBI taxonomy): Eukaryota > Metazoa > Arthropoda > Insecta > Zygentoma > Lepismatidae > Lepisma > Lepisma saccharinum. The sequence continues at coordinate 23,710 of JAGDQP010010886.1, forward strand.
GCCATAAATGTCAATAAGCTATATTTATTAATGTTTAATAATAGCATGTTTGTTTTACACCAGTTGGAGACTACATTAATATCATTATGTAAGGAGACCGCGTCCAATTCATTATGAATGAACATCAGCATGTTATACGTTAAATAATAAAAAAAACAATCCGTCTGTAGACATATTCACTAAAAACAGCATAAAAGTATATCATAGTTCCAGTATCAGATGCACCCTTCTTGTTATTGATATGCAAATTAAGTGGTAAGCAACAACACACACTGAATAGGAAAATAAAAATATAAGACTCAAATCTACATTTCAGATCTTTTAGGACCTTGCGTACTTAAAAAAAATAACTCTTTTGGACTCATCGTGACTTTGAACAAGAGGAAAAATTGTTAATAACCATACTGAAGGTTAAACGCCCGCAAGTAAATTGTATTTACATATTGAGAATCGTATGACACTTCTTCCTAGAAAAAATCTATGCTAAAAATAATCAGATGTCCTTCTGAAAGTGTAGTTATAAAAAAAAACTGAATTTCCTATAGAATTGACATTTTCAAGAGATATTAACTACTGTGTCAAGCTGTTTCGTTCCTACGTTTCCACAGTTCATAATATAATCCTGCCATTTTTTCACTGCATAATTTTTCGCCTGCCATATTTTCCGTCTTGTATTTCATCCTGCCATTCCCCCATATTTTCCGTCTTGCATTTTTGTCCTGCCATTAATTCCTGCATGCCGAATGTTTAATACTTTCTAGTAAAGATAAGCTTGGCAACAAAGACAACATGTGGCTATCGTACATTCTCTATCATATCATGATTCGTCCCACTTTCCACAGCTTCCATGTTTGGCGGGGGAGAATTGACGATATAAACTCAGGCGTCAGTCAACCAATGAAGAAAAGACCTGTCATGTACTTTATTGACTTCATTGTGGAATTTAAATAAGAGAAGAAGAAAAAAAAAGGAGAAATATTTGAAGATATTGTTGCTCAAGATGCTACACATTATAAACCATCATGAAAGAAGAAAATATGTTTATTCATAGTTAAGTTTTCGGGCAACAGGTTTTTGGCGAAGAAAAGAAATAGTATAAGCCTTCAATTAATTTTTTTTCCTGGAGTTCGGATTGATGACAATATCGCAAGAAAAGGGCCTTTTGCGGTTCATAGTAGAGTAAGACAGTATGGTTAGGACGTATTGGTTGCTCCGTATAATTAGAATAATTACAAATATAAAGTTAACGTGAATATTAGTATGAACTCACATTACACTTCTACGCTTTTTTAATTTAAGCTAGTGAACTGAGTACATATAACATTCAAACATTACTCTTGATATCTTATCAAAACGTAGAGGTCTGAGAAAAATCGGGTCCAGATCCGGACCGGCTTCCGCCATTTGTAGACTCCTGGTCTAACCATTTTAGGTGGCGGTGCTGACTCCTCTGTCTCTTTCCAAAAGCATCTGGTTGTAATCTGAGTGGAGAAGAAAGGGTCATACCCCTGTACGAATACGAAAAACAAGTTATCCGTATCTTTGTATGCGTTTCTGGGTTTGTAGGTGACAGAAGGTGTCTGTCTATCTCACCTGTGTATGGAATCGAAACCTCGGACAAAAACTGGGCTCTTGCATTAGTTTGAAGTAATGCTGAACTTGTAAAGTGACGACTCCTGGTTTAGTTTACCAGGAAGCAAAGGAGGGGCAATTATATATATAATTCACAGCCATATTCAATCCCCTACTAGATGAGGCCTCTCCCGGAGGGAGGAGGTGGTCTACTGCTCCCACGCTCACCAGACGTGTTGGGAGAAGAGAGCCGAAGCTCTCAACTGTGATCGCCACTGTCTTTTATTCACAGCAGCTGCCCAATTGTCCTCACGATTAGGTATGGTACTGAGACCGAGACTGGTCTTGGTCTCGTCTCGTCTCGAATTCGAGACCAAGATCAAGAAGGAGACTATAAGGTTCAGGAATCGAGACTCTATGCATCGAGACGTACTCGAGACGAGACCAAGACCGAGACTTACCCATCGAGTTTCTAGACGAGACCAAGACTTACCTCTCGAGACTCTCGTCTCGATCGATACTATAAGCTTTATTTTCATGAATGTCGATAATATTAATTTAATGCTTTGGCTGATGTTGTTTCATACTAGAAGAAGTCTGGTGAAAATTAGTTTAATTCTGATAAATTTTATTTAACATGTGATATTGTAGTTTAAAAATATGACTATAAGATAAGTAGTCAAGTTATCAATGCCAAACTATTTTCTGTTGTCTTTCAATAATAATATAAATGTTTTGGAGATTGATTCGGGGAAGGATAAATACAGACATGTATTTTCATCTGCAAATTTTCATTCCCAACGCTTTCTCCCTGCTGATAGTCTTTTACTTATGTTGACACATATCAGTTTCTTCTAGACTGGTCCCGTAAGGACTGTAAAGCATACGTCAAGAAGCCAAACTGTCTAAATTATAATATAGATATTTTCTTACATCATTTACTTATTATATTTTAAAAAATAGATAGGCTTTTGCAATCCTAATCAATGGGAACCTTAGAAAAGAGACAATACATATTTCTACGTATATGGAAACAAGCAAATCTGAGCTCAGTCGCGGGACACCTCAACTATCTTCGTAGTTCCTTATTTGAAAGTTGTCGACAGACATAGCGATTGTATAAGACTTCCCAGCACTTGTTGCTGAAGCCTATAAATATTGTATAAAGTTTCCGTTAGGAAGTTCTTAGTTTATGCAGAGGAAATTCTGCACATCTATCACGTAAACATACCTGTACATTCGATAAAAGCACTAAAATTTTTATAAAATTCAAGTGAGGCGGAGGGAGCACCAAATTTGGATTATCTATGTCGTTGGGAAGTTTCGCCGAAACTTCCCGAACAACAACTCAAACTCCTTTGTGGTTCTAGTTGTTCCTGAGTCTAAGATTGTCGACATACGAGCACAAAGGGGATATAAGATTGTACGCATAGACAGTATGCGTTAGTCACAGTAAAGTTAATTGTTTACCTATTTAAGCTATGCTTTGCTAGGATTGTTGCAATGACATTTTAATCTGATAACACGACTTATTTGAAATACCAATATACTTTTTTCAGTTTATAAGATTCGCAATACGCTATTTTAAAGTAGGGCCTACTGAAAACACGCTTCATTCTTCTCTTTTTGCTTCAATGTACAGGCGTGCAGCTGTAATCCACACTTATGAATTTGTTATTTTAATCAGCCACGAGCAGTATTGTAAAATTATTGATTCGTGTGGCTGTGGAGTTCGGTAAATGCTATTTTCAATTTCTTTGTAATTGATTATTTCTTTGTAGAAAAGTTCACAATAAGGAAAATTTTTGTCATGTACTGTACACTTTGAAAAATTTTCTTAACGTTTTTTTTTAGAAATTCTAAGGGAAATTTCGCAGAATTTTTAGTATTTCATGTTGATAAACTGTAATGAAGGGAAATTCAAACAGACTTTTTTCGTACGATTATCTGGATATTTTTCGTTTTCATATCTGCGCATGCGCATAATGAGAAAACTGTTTCATATCGTAGCTGTGCATGCAATAATGATCAAGAGTTTACTGCCGACATTTTGTCAGTTCTTATTTTGGTAGAAATGGGAAATATTTTGAGTGAATGGAAATTCCGAACCCTAATTGACGATTACATAAATGATTAAAATGTGGTGTAAGTCGTAGGATCAACTTCTTCGGGATTCATCCAATATAATTTTAACACTCTATACTGTTTTCTTTTAACTGAAAATTTAGAGCAGTCAGTACGGCGCTGGACTTTTGACTAAAGAACCCTGTTCAAATCTTAAGACTTTTTTTTTTTTTTTGCTACCAATATTCCTAAGACCTGTATAATGGATAACTTTTATTAGCCAAATTACTGAAAATTCCCAGGTAGCTATGGTTGCCTAGCTTTTCTCAGAAATGTTTCGGAAAATCGTTAACAGTGTACGTTCATTTATCTGGCAGAAAATTTCGACTAAAACGTAAATTTTTCATTTTTAACGTAACAGTTTTTCAGTCAATTTAAATATAATTTAGAAATAGCAAAACTTAAACGTTACTTATACCAATTACGCAATTTGTGGTATAACATAAATCCGTTTCCGTAATAGTAATATTTTCATGAATCTCATTTATTCGCATTCTATATATCCTAACTAAAGCTTTATATTACTTTATAATCGTAATATTTTCTCTCTATTTCAGAATATTAATTCTAATCTAAATCCCAAATTCAATTTAACAGTGTTAATATTATATTAATATTCTTGTTCTTGTACTGAGATCGGAAAGCCTGCGTACCCATTTCAAACAAGTTAAGGGACGGTAAATTTTTGGCCTATCATCTTTCGAGACTCTCGAGACAAGACCGAGACGAGACTGAGGTTTACAATCGAGACCAAGACCAAGCTCAGAATTTTCAGATCGAGACGAGACCAAGACCAAGACTGTCCTAAAAATTTCGAGACGAGAACGAGACTGATGCCAGTGTCGTCTCCGGTGCAACGGAATTGCGCACACTTTAGATCCCGAATTGCGCACAATCTTCATTGACCTGTTTTGCGCACAGATTTTGGTCCAACGCTGCCACTTTGACAGCTCTAAAATTTGTGCGCAAATCAGGTTTTTTTCTTTAAAGTAGAAATTATAAATAAAATATTAATTCTCGTAAAGGATTAAACAAATATAATTTAGCCAGTAAATGTAGCAAGTCAAGATACAATTTACATAAAACAAGAAGTCCATCCAGCTGTTAACGTTCTCTTGGTTGTAACTTTAACCCTACAGTTTTCAGAAATTTTATCCGTCCTGTCTCATATTCTGAATATGTACCACTTTTAAGCATCTGATACTGCTTCACTATGAAGTTATGTCTTTTCAAATCGTCGTTTCTTTGTGTTCTGACCTCGCATTTCGAAATTGATCGTAATTTCAATTTTGTTTCTGACTTACCTTGAGCACGGTTGATATCACTTGATGAATGTCTGGAGACGGTGAATAGAGCTGTTCATTGTAGTGCTTATGAAAGAATTCTGCCCCATTCGTCGTCCGAGGAATTGCTGAGGGTTCTGAAGCCCATATTCTAGGTGGAAACCTAAATAGAACGAAGCAAACAATTATTAACTATCATGCCATTTGTTTCATGTTTTATAATGTCATTTGGTATTTCAAGACCCATATAAATATAAAATGTATACAAGATTTTTTTCAAAATACACCCTCCAATATTCATTAATCAATGGAATAGTAAAAGTTAGTAAATTAAACTCAAACAAAGCACGACGTACTTCCGTGCTAGTTTCTTCCATGTAATTTTCGAGCACGTACTCGGAGAAGCGAAAACCTTCATTGTCCGGTGCCATTGATATCAAATCTGCAAACGCATCGGGTACTTCCATTGGATGCAAATATGAAAGACCGAAAAACGATTTTAACCACATCTCTGTAAAATGCAATAAAAACTCAATTATACTGTTTCGATAATGTATGACTTCTAATTAATTTTAATCTATATTCTAGCAATAACAATAATAATGACAATTTATAATAGGAATAATCTGTTATCTAGTACTGAAAGCAGTGACGTCGCAAGGAAATCAGCTTTGCTTAATTTTGTAAAAGTTTACCGAAAGTTTATAAATTTCAATGCTCTGATTAATTATCTAACAAACAAAAAATTTTAAGTGAAATCACGTACGATACCTACCTAATTCAGACTGCGGATTCAAGTAGTCTCGATATAAGTATTTGTTGCCCTGGATCTTTCTCCACCAAGATTGCCCCAAATGAAATCGACACCCAATGATCTCACATGCTGGAAATATCTCCCTGATAGCTTCGTGAGCTACAGTTTCGAAGTCTAAATGGATCGATCTCAAATTTATTGCAGCTTCTAAACTTCTTATCATTTCCCACAATGCTTTATAGGTTTGCTTATTCTTTCCCGGAAAAAATGGATTGCATAGAGGCAAATAAAATCCGTTTTTGTATGCGTGAATAGTATACAACTGATGAAAATGACGAGGAGCGTAAGAAAAGGGACCCGACAGCGTAAATCTCAACATCACTTGTCTCACACATAAATCTGAAAAGCCAAACGGAAAAAGTTGTTACTACATTTGTATTATAATGTTATTAACTGCTATAGTTAACTAGAATAACTTAATTCCTTATTAAGTTTAAAATGTCAAGCTTGTGTGTAAAACAAAAGAAAAAAGAAAGAAAATATATATAAAAAAGAAACAACCAACAATATTGAAGTATGGTATCAACTTCCAAAAACGTAAAACTTACAAAAACAAATGGACGAAATGCCTTATACCGAAACAAATTATATCTAAATTTCATTACATACACTGTGAATATATTCAGTAAATGTTATCATTGTACGTACCTGATATTACTTGCACAAGTTAGGATGATAATCTCAGCTGCTTCATGTACAAACACAAACTTTTCTCCATCATGAGTAAACTCACTTTGTCTTTCAACCGTTTGCTCAATAGCCTCTGTGATATTTCTCGGACGAACAGGTGTGAGTTGTTTACGAATATAGTACATAGCTTCTCTACACGTCTTCATATCCTTATGCGTTATTTCCTCTTCATTTTCTGAATTAAAGAGTTCACTTCTAATAATTTTATTTGGCCGTTCATTCAGGTATTCCGCTGCTCTTTTCTTACAGATTTCTCGTAGCTCGTGTCTTTCTACCTTTGAAAAGTCACTCAAGTGGTTGTGCTGTCCTCTTTCTTCCAAAATAACACTTCTCTCGCTATCAGTGATAATGACTGCACAACATGATTTCAACGTGCACCTGGAAAAGATATGTCAAAGTGTCAGAATATTTTATATATCGTGACCAAATTTGCTTTTCTATACATCGAATAGGAATCGAATAGTCAAAGCCTAAGTTTAAGCGTACACTAACAAAATGAACAATTGTTTAGTGATAACCTGCAATACATATATAACATTGAATGCGAGTGACGCTTTTACAAAGATTTACTGGATTCTGTTTCGAATAATAAGAATCTTGAACAATAATACAGTAAATAATAATAACAGAATTATTATATGCTCTTTCCGCCGTCAACTAAGTAATTAATAAACCTTAATTCAGTTACCGCCACTGTGATCCCTTCTTATTTCCCCGAAATCGGCGATACTTAAATCCATCCTTAATCACACAAGCAACTCCTTTCTCAATAACACTTACTCGGAAATCCGCCATTCTTCAGTCTCAGAACAAAGTAATAAACACAAACCAAAGACAGATACAAACACTTCTGTGAATCGAAGTTCGTCACATTTTCAATCTGACAACATGGCCTTAGTTTTTTGTGGGCAATCCTGTCATTTATGACAGCTTGTCAGCCGCTTATCATATAAAACTGATAAAATCGGAAAAGTGTGCGCAATTCCATTGCACCCCTCGTCTCGATACCATCTCTACTCACGATGCTGGGTCAACACCGAAATTTTGAGCACTCACCGGGAATCAAACCCTGGACCGCTCGCACTGGAGTCGAGCGCGCTACCCACTAGGCTACGCAGGAGCTCATATATATATATATATATATATATATATATATATATATATACGTATATATATATATGTGTGTATATCACGGCCATATTCGATCCACTACTGGATGAGTCCTCTCCCGGAGGGAGAAGATTGGTCTACTGCTCCCACACTGACCAGATGGGTTGGGAAGGAGAGTCTAAGCTCTCACTGTGATTGCCACTATTCATAGTAGCTCCCAATTGCAGCACGATGATGGGTGGGCTCCGTTCCAGACCCACATGCCTTGGGAAAACATTCTTGGAAGCTCCGGGAATCGAACCCGGGACCCCCTCAATCCGTACTCACTAGAGCAGTGGGCGGTCACACACACACACACACACACACACACACACAT
>JAGDQP010010886.1:31778-54476 GCA_022664845.1 Lepisma saccharinum
TTATTATTATTATTATTGTTGATCGTTTAGTAGTTACCTTGTTTTACAATCAACTGATGTAAGAAGTGATGACATATCTTGAGTTTCAAAGGCAACAACAAAACAAGTTCGAAAAGTGCAAAAAATAACTAATACGTGCTAGTTTCCAGAATATTCATTGCACACACGTGAACAGTAGGTGCCAACAATGCTACTGTTTGACCACAGCCACCACATTACCGTCCAACAGACATCTCTCATGTGGCACATTCAACGCTTCAAGCAAACGTGACACAAAGGTTTGGTTTCTAAAATTTCGAAGGATGTGAAGTCAGTTTACCTGTACGTATTCAATACTTTTAATAAAGGGGTTAGACTGCGTTGTTGACTAAGAAGATAAAACAAAACTGGAGGAGGAAGTACAAATAGCAATAATAACAGTAAGCCAACTTCAATCCTGTTATTTTAATGCCAAGCTCTTCTAACATCATTAGAAACTTTCTTTTGTTGACACAATAATCAGGCAGATCAGAAAGTTATTAGACTATGTCAGTTTGTTTTACCTCCCCCCCCCTTCAAACAGGGATATAACTCTCTTTGTGTTTGTGAATTACTTTGTTAGAATTTAGCTGTAAAAATAGCAATTGCTATAGCCGTATTAACGTCAGTAAATATATAAATAATGTATATATTTACTCATGCTAATACGGCTACAGCATACTGATCAGTTTCACTATAGCAAGATTGCCTCAGCCATATTATATCTCAGATTTTCCTGTCTATAAGAGATCGTTCAAGCATTACGTAAGCACGTTAATCCACTTTAAACCACCTCCCTCTGTAAACCACAATAAGAAGATACCTCTCACTTTTCCCCTTGTGCGAACGCACTACTTGTTAAATTTCTAATTGTGGTTTCGTTGTCCAAAAACTGTTTAAATCTTAAAATATACTAATATATCTTGAGCTAATCTTACGTCAATATTGATCTGATTCCCTCTTGCTCATGGTCAGCAAAAATTAAGTTTGAAACCCGTTCCAACTTGAATGCTTAGTTGTTTACGCAATACTTGAACGACCCCTAATTACAAAGCACATTTTCCACGTTTTTTGGCCATTTCATATACCCGAAGCCTTGTTATTATTCCTTGTAGTATGCACCCTTTAAATGATTTGGTCTTAACGATGTAGATCACCCCGCCATCTTGGTATGCACTTTCAATTGATTTACATTGAAATTGTTTTACTCATTTTCTGCCTCTCGGAAGTAGAATATTTAAGTTTTGCTTTCACAAAATTTGTCTTTGTGGTTATTTTGACTCTTGTATAGCTTTGGTTTGGGAAGTTTCTTCAAATATATAAGTATAATGTATTATTAATACTTTGCTATATAAATCACAATATGTTAACGGGAACTTATACTGTTCGTGTGTAAAATATTGCATTTCTATAAAATAGCATGAGTAAAAGAGAACATGACGATAAACTGAGCGAAAACAGAAATTAAAAGTATGCTCCTGAAAGATATAAGACGAGTAAATCAGTTCCCATGTAAATCAATGGAAAGTGCATACCAAGATGGCGGGGGTGATCTACATTGTTAAGTGTGCTTCGATTTTTTTAAAAAAAATTGATACCGGATATTTATTTATTTATTAGAGGTTAGCACGGATACAGCAAACGTCATTTTACACCGTTCTTGTAACAAACAATAAACAATAACAACAATAATAAAAATAATATAACAACAAAGACTTATGCAATAGCAAACAATATCATTTTTTTTATTCATTCATTCTAGATTCATATAACAAGCCTTTAGAAATTTACTTTTACTAAAGCAGAAATCTGGTGGCAAAGGAAGAGAATTGTAAAAATGTGATAATATATATACAAGAGATCGCTGGACCAAACACAATCTCGGTTTTGAGAGGTAGAAATGATGCTGTGAACGAGAATTTTGTCTGGGTACTCTTAGGTTAAAAAGTGGAAGAAGGTCGTTGGTCCTGAGTGTGCCTTGCAAAATTTTATAAAGAAATTTTAAGTCATTTAGTTTTCTTCATGTGTCTGTTTTCTTAAGTCAAGAGAATTCAAAATGTCTACGTGAGATTTGTGTTGGAGGTTGCGTACCCTGTGTTGTACAATGCGGTTAAAGAAATTTTGGACTTTGTGCAATTTAGATAAATTGGTTTCACAAGCCATAGACCAGATAGATGAACAGTATTCAATAGTAGGAAGTACACGTTAGAAAATATGACCGAAGAGCTCTGAAATCTTTAATATCGGTAAACCTGTAGAGAAGTCCAAGAAGTTTTAGTGCTTTAGAAGTTACGAATTCAATATGAGGAGTAAAATTGAGTTTTTCATCAAATATGATACCCAGGTCTTTGTAATGGTCTACCCATGGTATAATAGATGAGGATAATGTGTACGTACATTTTGTGTTATGGGTTTTCAGTGAGAAACGCACTGCAGCAGTTTTGCAAGGATTGACTTTCCATCCAATTATTGGTGAGTAACCAATTATTGCACCACATTTCAACAGAATCTATAGCGGCTTGAAGGAAGAAAGTATCTTTTGTAGATTTAATTGTCTTAAAAATTTTGCAGTCATCAGCGTAAGGAAGTACCGAGCAAGAATTATATATCTGTTCACATAAGTCATCAATGAAGAGGGAAAATAAAACTGGCCCTAAGGAACTTCCTTGAGGGACACCTGAAAGCATGGGGAGCCACTTGGATGTGCTACCAGAGAAGACGACACGTTGTTCTCTGTCAGACAAATATGTTGTTAGAATCTGAAGGAGGGGTCCGTGTATACTAAATCTGGAAGCAAGCATGTGTATAAGAAGTTTGTGATTGACAGTTTCAAATGCTTTGGAGACGTCTAGGTATATGACGTCAAGTTCTTGTCTATTTGCTAGGGCATCCGTGGCGTGAGACAGTAGGACAGCTAAGTTGGTTTCACAGGATCCATTAAGTACAAAGCCATGCTAGGAGGGAGAAAGAAATGGGAGGACATGATTTTGAATCCTGTCTGTGATGATTTTTTTTCACAAATTAAACCGAGGGCAGAAAGAAGGGAAATAGGTCTATTTGAACTAACACAGGATTTTTCACCTTTTTTGTAAACCGGAGTAATATTTACTTGTTTCCAGGAGTTTGGGAAATAACCCTGCGAGAAAACCCCATTGAAAAGAATGGTGAGAGGTGCAGACAAAGGTTGGGCTAGTTTAATCAAAAATATGGAATTTATTTTGTCAGGTCCAGAGGCTCTGGAGGATTTTAGAGACGTTAGAAGACGATACACTTCCACAGCGGTTGTGTATATATCTGATAGGCAATGGGGAGTTTTAGACTTTACATCAGGAAAAAATGGAGGATCTGAACAAGCATTAAAATTGTCATAGAAGCAGTCATTAAATAATCAGCCCTTTCGTTCACTGTATGACACTAGAGATGGTGGACCTGAGTTTTGTCGCCTGCAGTTTATAAGAGACCAGAAACGTTTAGGATTGGTTACAGCTTGTGATGAAACACATTCAATATAATTATCATAATCTCTATGGAGGAGAGCTTTACATAACTTGCGTTGTTGGATGAAAACATTATGAGTTTCATTATTGGGATACTGTTTCCAGAGTGACCATGCACACTTCTTGTTCTTGAGGGCAAGTTTTGTTTCCTGACTATACCACATTGGAAACTTTCTGGATTTTGATTTCTTGACAGGAACATAGTCTTTTATAACAGCGTCCAAACATGCATAAAAGAAATCCAAGGCATCTTCCACGCGTCCTGCTTTTAAAATTTCCCACGGTACTGCTTTTATTCCAGTTGCCACTAAGTCCCAATTCGTTTTGTTCCACAGGGGCATAGTTCGCTGAATAGAACAGCGCCAGCGGCGAGGGGGAGGAAACTGTACTTTAATGTCTAACGACAGGTGGTCTGGTGTGTCGAAAATATTTCTACCTGAAGTGACCTTCACTTTTTCGAGGGTGGAAAGAACTAAATCTAGAACAGAATTACCTCTAGTTGGTAACATGTTATGTTTTAATAGACCAAGACCTTCAATGAAATGTTCGAAGAACCATCTATCCGGCTGGTCAGTACATGCACCACTAATGTTTGTATTCCAGCTGATATGTATGTTAAAGTCTCCAATGATGCATATATCACGTTATTTGATTGCAGCAAGGACAGAATCGAATAAAATATCTAAAGAGTTTATATTTCTGCTGGGGTTTCTGAATAATTTTGAATGTTCTCCTTGTACAGATCTACCCATACCAGCTCACAGTTTCGTTCTAAATCATAGCGTCTGACAGAAGGCCAACGATCATGAACTAGTAGCATGACACCCCTTCCCCTAGAGCCACGGTCCCGCCTGTAAACCTGGTAGTTTTTAAGCGTAATCTCGCTGTCGTAAAAACTGTCAGTAGTCCACACCTCAGAAAATCCCAACACATCGTAAGTTGATAATTCACTCTTGAACATATCCACAGCTGATAGTTTATTAGAAAGACTTTGCACATTCTGAGAATAAATTTTGAAAATATCACTATCACACACGGTCTTACTACTACACGGAGCGAGGGCGGACCGGGATTGAGAGAGACGTCACCAGAGAGGAGGACACTGCTCACAATGTAAAGCAATATCTTCATGGTTGGAGACACTGCACCGTAACTGGGACTGGGCTTACCACGTGGACGAAGCAGCGCTGAGTGGCCATCCCACTTGAAGAACACACGAGTTGTACAGCTTGCCGCTGGAAAATTGTATCTTCTAAAACTGAACAACCACATGTATCCATTATTTTGTTCGTCACTTAAACTCACCTGACAACAGTCAATTACTGGCATCCAAAAGAGCACACTACACGGGGCGATGACACTTAAAAATAAGACCAAATCGGAGAGATCACAATCACATGTATCCCCTTTGTCCGCCATCTTGATTTGGGGTATGTATTATTAATAACTATTCTTCAATTGAATGTATTTACGGCCTCTGGCAACTTTATATCAGGCCCAAATAACAATTATATTAGAAGATTGAGAATATAAAATACTCAAGGGCGCCCAGGGGGGGGGCAAAGGGGGCACCCCCCCCCCCCCCTAGCCGGAGAAAATTATACTATGCAAGATAGGAAACAAAAATAAAATGTTTATGTGTATTTTGTATATTTTATTTTTTATTTATTTTAATTTTATTTGTATATTTATTGTGAATACAAAAAGATTTGTAGCCCAATTAGAGTGTCGATATTTGAAATGCTCATTTACAGACATTTTTATTACAATATTTCTAAATGCGTTCGAAGATGAAGACATATCACATAAGTATACTCAATTTGATGGAAGTTCTACACATTTCATTGTAGGTAGTTACATATTCTCCAGATTGGCGATTTCATCATTATATTGTCCTTGCCTTTTTGCAGTGGAAGAGACCAGTGTTGTCTACACTAGTTTTTAATGACGGGACACGAAACTGTAACAATGATACCAAGTCTGTGCAGTCTAAGCCATTTTGAATTATTTTCCTAAGAAATAACAGATCAGAAATGCTACGTCTTTGCTCTAACGAACATAAACATAGTAGATATTCTCTAAGGTAGAAACGTTAAATTTTCTTCCCATTCTTATTACAAATGCTAGAATTTTAAAAGCTTCATTTGTAATATTTTTATGTGGCTGTTAAACGCTAATTTCATACCACGTGACACCAATTTTTTTTATCTACGTCGGGCCTACTTATGAATTTAACAATTAAATCCATAAATCGTTTTATTTGTACTGAATGATAAAACTTCGTATAAATTGCAAGTTTATTGATAACGCACCAGTTAGTAAAGTTACCTAAACTATGCTGTAGTTTTATGGCATCTTCATGGAATTAATTTTAGCATATATTTGAGGTCATCAGCAAATAGCACTTTTTCATTATCTGGTAAGAATTGCGGTAGGTCATTAATGAACAAGAGGAATAACAACGGCCCAAGATTCGAGCATTGCGGGACTCATGACAGTGCTGAATATTCATCAGATTTGTGTGCCTTAAATAGAACATACTGTCTGCGATTAGTTGGATAAGAGCACATGAACCTAATCAAAGATAGAGAGAAGTGATGGTGATATAATTTACCTAGTAATACATTGTGATTAAGTCTATCAAAGACCTTTTCAAAGTCAATATAAATTGCATCGACTTGCTTTCCTTTGTCCAACGAGTTTTCAATAAAATCTGTAACAATTGTAAGGTTCTTTACCGTGATTTTTTGTGAAACAATTTCCCATTTTTTTAGTTGAGATAACTGCCTTCAAATGATTAATAATTCGTTGATATACAATCAGTTCAGAGAATTTTGCAAAGATTGGTAAGATTGCTATAGGCCTGAGGTTGGTAATTTCTCGTCTGCCGTTTGTTTTAGGGCAAACTAAAGGAGATTTCCATTTGTTAGGGAAAATACATGTTTTTAGTGCCAAGTTGAACGAAATCAATTGGGGATATTTAAATTTATCAATACATCCTTTCACTATATACGAGGATATGTCATCAGATCTAACTTTCGTTTTGGATTTTAGATTCTTGACAGCCTTTCCTACTTCCTTCAAATGTATTTGATCAACAGGCAGTATTCAGATTTCTTCGTAACACCTAGAATTACTAACAACATTACTTAACGGTTGAGAAGATGATACAAATACTAGAAATACTGATTGGAAATACTGTGCTAACGTATTAGCTATTTCTTCATTGTTACACAAAGCTGACCTTGAAATTTTAATATATTTGGGGGAAGATGTTTTGTTTTGTTTTTAATAACTTTCCACAGTTAACCTGGATCATTATTGATATTATTTTCACAATTTGAGATAATGGGCTTATAGGCTATTTTTATGTCTTTCTTGACTTCCCTACGCAATCGAACAAATTCCTGATAGCACGGTTTGGAATTTTCAATTTTGTATGTAGACTTTATATGATAAATTGCTTTAACCTTGAGTTTCTTAATAATGTCTTTAGTAAACCATCACGGATTCTTTGGGACACAGTTTGTTTTGCAGGGGACACATTTGACAAATACTTCATAAATAATATCTTAAAGTTTACTATACTAACTAAGTCATTAACATTATTATTCTCTTTTAAGCATCTCCAATCAGCTTCCAGTATACTTGAATGTAGGTTTAATGTACTTTATGATATGGTTCTTTTGCGCCCTTAATTTAGTAAATATTGTAGTGGTTATCTTGTTGATAACTTTTAGTAAATAATAGAAAAGCTGTCACTTTATCCTTGCCCCCCTCTGAAAACCACAAGATGGGCGCCCATGAATATACTAATTTCCCATTAATTGTATCGATTCTAGA
Source organism: Lepisma saccharinum (assembly GCA_022664845.1). Taxonomy (NCBI): domain Eukaryota; kingdom Metazoa; phylum Arthropoda; class Insecta; order Zygentoma; family Lepismatidae; genus Lepisma; species Lepisma saccharinum. The sequence continues at coordinate 39,137 of JAGDQP010010886.1, forward strand.
CTACGGTTAACAGTGCCTTTCTAGTAGAATATTTTATTTTAGTTTCCTACTGTTTTCCATTTTTTAAAGATTTGTTGCGTTAGTGTGACAGGCTAATGAAAGTTAGGTTAGATTAAACCGCACCAGATTATGTTATTTTGAATATACTTACGTTAAGCAGAATTTGTTCAAATTATAAAAGGATATACTCATTAGCAAATGAGTACTACTTTGGGGTAAATTTTATTTAGGGTTTGCCCCAAAATGTTTAAAATATACAGGAGAAATATAATGTTTCCTATATGCATGGGAGGATTGAAAAGCAATACACAATAAAGTTTCGAATGGTGGAAGTGTCAAAAAAAAGTGAAAGAGCTAAAAGTAACTGGGACTATTTTTTGAAACTTTGGTGTTTAGGCAGAGCATACGGTGTGAGTTTTAGAGGCGATGTACATTGTACATCGTGTATAACGAAAAAGAAATCTAATCTGACTTTATCTTACCCGTCTTTACTCGCTATAGGTCGTTCCACATTAAGTCCGTGATTTTTGTAGCAAAATACGTCAGTCATAACACGAAGTGATGCTATCAGTATTTCTCTACATGCCGCCATATTTGCATCTTGTGAACAGCTCGAGTACGTATTTAATGAAATAATGGTGGCATATGCCCCTTCGTAACACTTTATAGATTGTTTGCTGTCGCTATGTGTCTCTAGAAGTGCCTGTATTAGTTATTTACAAGTGAACCTGGTGTAGAGCGTACATATATGGCTCGATAGCTGACACAATTGAAAGTAAAAGATATCCCTATTTTATGTGCTTTGCCCGTGAGTAAAAAACTTTAGGTCAACGACTCGAAGGTCTTGGGTTCGAATTCCGGCATAGGTATGAATATTTGTGGATTTTAACTAGGGTTAAGGGGTCGAATCGTGACGGGCCGCAGTCAAAAGTTACTGGACTGGCCTATATAAAATAAAGTTTACCAAAGTGTTTTTACGCGCTTTGCAAACGATGCCCCATAAGGATGTTAGCACCTTATATATTTTAATGAGAAGAGTCCGTGTTGATCCCCGGAGGGGACATAAATGATTAAAAGTAAAACCAACTTAAAACCGAAGTCACCATCAAAAGGATGCCATGTGGGAGGGAATGACAAACACTAATAGTTTACCAGGCCTGGAACTTTCCAACTTAAATTTAATTTAAAGCCTTTAGAGGACTTTGGCCCAGGCAGTATGGATGATTATGGGTGAATTGGTGGATGAAGAAAGTAGGAGGAAATGGGAGAACCTCGAGAAAACCCACGCAGAAGGTGTTTGTCCAGCATAAAGCCTACATTGGAATGAGCTCGGATCGAACCGAGATTCCCAACCACCAGCGGGAAACACTCTACTACTGAGCCACGGCGACCCAGGGAATTTCAATCCATACACCCAGTTCCGCGCAGAGCCCAGTCCCTTGTGCTCTTAACTCATCGAATCTGTGCCGTCAAAATAAAAAAATATGCTATGTTAGCTGATTAGGTCAGATTGCATCAAGTATGAAAAGTTATAGAATACAAGGGCCATGAAATACTTACAAAGGCGATGGCATATCCATGGTGATGGCATAAAAGGCAAATGGTACAAAGCCAGTTCAGGGTAAGTACGATCGAACTAACCTAATATTACCGGTATCTATCTTAAGCAATTTAACCTATCCTAATCAATCTTAACTATTCTCAGCTTTCTTAACGTGAAAAATATTAAACAAAATACCAAAATAATTTTCAATGCCAGGTACACAGGTGCAAATGAATTTTGCCACCATATTATGGAAGAAATACTACAAAACACACCTTAGCAAGAAAATATCACCTCGTATGTAGCATGCAAAGGTGCTTTGCTAGTACCTTAGAAGTGCGTCTGTTTAAGTATATACCCTCTCATATTTTTACTACATACTGTTATCAGAATTACTCACATAACACAAACCACATACGGTACCGCATGTACATTTATAAAGCACATATATTTACATACCACAACAATTCGTGAGTAAGAGTTTCAGATATTGACTTTATAGTTCCAGTAGACATTTGTAGTAAGCGATTCCTCACGGCGATGTAATAATTTAAATGTAAACTAATTTAGTACCGGTACCGTTATAATATTTCTGCACCTAATATTTATCTAACCAACTAATAAATACTTACCAATCGAAACCACAAAGATGAATTTTTATTTTTATTCAGGTAGCACAATAATAAAAACACGATCACATACTTTCAAAAACCGGAAGTTAAAAACTACTATACTGCGCAGTCAAATTGTCTACACACAAGACTTCCAAGGAATTGGTATTTCAGTTGATTCTTAAACTTGTAAAGGTAATACGAAACGAAATTTATAGATGCGAAAAAATATAATTTAATATTCCACGCATTCTCAGAATATTTTCAGGATGTTCTGGAAATAGCGACTGCGAATATTCTCAGGAGTATATCCTAGGAATATCGTTAGTTGATCCCCAATATTCTGAGATATTCTATTGATTCCCAATATTCTGGAATATTCTATAAATATTGGAGATGTAAAGTGGATATTACTGAATATTGGGTTAGGATAAGTAAAACGCACTATGCTGGTAGTAAGTCAAAACGGAGAGTTCTATAATCAAAGAAGGAATGTTATTTTGGTATATTCTCAGGATATTCTAGAAATTGTGTCAAAGAATATTCTCACGAGAATGTACTAGGAATATCCTTATTTTCTCAATATTCTAGGATATTCTACACATATTGAAGATATCAATGGAATATTACTGGAAAGTGTTTTAATAAGAAAAACACACAATTCTGGCAGAATACAATACAAACCTAGTAGTTCTATAATTAAAGAAGGAGTGCTGTTTTAGTATATTCTCAGGATATTCTAGAAATTGAGTCAAATAATATTCTCACGAGAAATCTTAGGAATACCCTTATTTGATCCCCAATATTCTAGGATATTCTACAAATATTGAAGATATCAATGGGATATTACTGAAAAGTGTTTTAGCATAAGAAAAACACGCTATTCTGGCAGAATACAGTACAAACCTAGGAGTTCTATAATCAAAGAAGGAGTGCTGTTTTGGTATAGTCTCAGGATATTCTAGAAACTGCGACTAAGAATATTCTCACGGGAATATCCTTAGGTGACCTGCAATATTCTGGGATATTCTACGAATATTGGGGATGTAAATGGAATATTCCTGGATATTATCTATTCCTCTGGGATATTCTCAGTATATTCTAGAAATTGCGACTAAGAATATTTTCACGAGAATATCCTAGAAATATCCTTAGTTGATCCCAAATATTCTGAAATATTCTACGAATATTGGGGATCTAAATGGGATATCCCTAGGATATTCTGTGCTATGTGGGTATGAGTAAAGAAAATATTTGTTACGATGAGCGATAGTTGCTTCATTCAAGCTTAATATCTGAGAAACATGAAAATAACTCTTTGTTCATTTTATTGATTTTACAGGAGAGCGTTTAAAGTCCATAATTAACATTGAGTATAGTTTTAGAAGTCCAGAATTAGCATTGCGTATACCAACACATCAATTAAAGATTTCCTTGTAGAAGACGGACTATGCATGCTATCTTCACGCATTATAGCTTAAAAAGGCCCCTCAAAGAGTTAAATGATGGTACTCTTATCTCAATTTCGTCAAAAATGGACAAAGCGTGTTCATTTACTTTGCCAATATGCTACAAGTAATATGGCTTTACTCTGATATTATGCTTACAATTAATATAAACTTTAGTCATTCTGTTCTTTCCTGTTGGGAAAGGGATTTAAATATATTATTAAAACTTTTTTTTGTCAAAGTACTTAGCAAAAGTCAAATACTACAAACAAATGTGTGAAGGACACAGAAACAGACTTGTCAACACAGAGAAGTGCCAATTCGTGAGGTTTACCAACTTGGAAGGGTGAAAATGCAGGAGATTGCGGGAGAAACATAAGAGTTACAACACAGACGTTAATTAACACGAAAGTACTGTAAAACACACACACACACACAGCGTACGGTAACAAGTAATTTCAGTTTTCAGAGTAGGTCCTATGGAAAAATTAAACTAAACCAACAGTTTTTGAAGTTATTGAAATAGTTTACGGTTCTTCAGTTCAACAATTCTTCTCCATACCGTACATCTACGTTTTTGAATGCCGGAACTATAAAAAGCCATATTTTTACTTCACTTTATACAGCGTGAGCTTTAAATTTTGCACTTTTTCTCAAAATGCGTGAATTTGCAGGTTCTTTGCCGGAGAGCGTGAGTTGATGCTTGGATGCGTGAGAGTTGACATGTCTGCAGAAAATACAAACGCCTGGAATCTCAAGGACAACAAAACAAAAGGAAAATGTCTTCACCGTGAAACCCATCTCGAACGTAAGAACGTGTCCTCTCTTTGTATTAAGGCTTACTGTCAGACGATGCGCAGGAAATATTTATTTACCTCCCTTGCCCTCCCTCCTTTTTTCTATAGAGACAAGAAAAGGATTAAGTTTTATCTTCATCCGAGCTTAATACGAAGGAGTGGGTCAGTAAACTATAAAGTTCAAGGGCGCTTTTAGGAAACGTCATTTTTATTCCCGTCTGTTAGCAAGGATAATAATATTACGAACAAATTATTTTCAGTGACAACGAATCAGTTTCGAATGAGTAATTAATTCCCTTCTGATGAACTTTACATTTACTCTTTGAGATGTCTGTTCCCTACATACCTCCCCTTCCTCTCTAGTGCAATCCCAGAATAGCGGAAGAAAATCACGAGACTTATAGAAAAAATAATTTCATTTACGGTATTTATATGCAAATACAATACACTACAATTTGTATTATGCTACCCTTTCAGCTTTCACGCGATTATAAAAGTGAAGTAACTAAAATATAATTTCAAAGATATCACGGCGTCTAGTCTATCCGAATGCCAGGATGTTATCTCAACTAAGGCTGACTCCAGCAGTGATCTTGAGCTGCTTGGACAAATACTAGCGCCCGATTACAAAAACGGATGCATAAGCCGCTAGACCAACTTTGACATTCTAAATTGATGTTTAAGCCTAAATCTAAGTCTAAACTCCGTCTTGGCCTTAGATGTTGAGTAAAGGAAAATAACATTGTGCTTTCAACATCCGCACCAAGCTTTGAAGAAAAATAAATAATAGGCTTCTATTGTTTTATAAGAAAAGTCAGTTATAACTAGTTTCTGCGTTATGAAAAACTTTGTTTTACACGTGATTACTTCAGTAGTGTATTCTGGACACTATGGGAGCAGAGTGATGTCCACAAAGTATAACAATCATATATATTTAAAAAAAATGTTTTTTTTTTCCTTCAAAGTAACAACAATATCTTATCCTATATTTTTAGGAGAAAATTGATCTGGGTGAGTTGATGCTGTCACTTTGCTACTTACCGACTGCCGGAAGACTTACCGTTACCATAATTAAAGCAAGAAACTTAAAAGCTATGGACATCACTGGTTCCTCTGGTAAGTACACAACTTACTTTTTTTTATATTACAAACAAATGTTCTATACCTCAAACGTACTTATACAAAATGTGTCCCTGAAATAGTGTCGCAAACTTCGGGGAGTGATTATGTTACGAAGAATCATAGTCCATTGAGCCCCTTCTCCTTTGGTTACCTGTCATTCCCTTATTTTTCCTTCTATTTATTACTTTATTATACCTGGTATTGTCAATTATAATTAATTTCCCCTTGTGTTACAGCCGACGACCTCACCAATCACCACGAATATTCATTTAACTTCTCTTTGAAATAATATTCTTTTAAAAACAAAATCATTTCGTAAGAGTTTAATTTACTTATCAAAATTATTTCACTTTTAATTCTTAGGAAACATGCGTAGTATTCTTTTGAGTGTATGATTAATAAGGTATGATTTTTTAAAAAAATGATTATTGCCTTTAGGCATCTAAAGCAGGCCGGGATAGGTGAGGGGAAAGGATGTTGGAAGGTGTCGACCAGGGCCTATATAATTGAAAGTGCCATCCCGACATTTGTCTGGTTTGACTGGGGAAAACTATGGAAAACCTCAGTTAGGATGGTCGATCGCTGGGAACAAACCCACAACCTCCCGAATGCCACGCTAACGCTCTACCACTGACCTACGGCGGCTCGGTGGTAATTAGGTGTGAATATTAACAATTAAAATGAACTAGTAATGTAATATAAGTGCATTTCAATTGGCATTTTAATATAAACATGATTCAAGTATGTGTGATAAATTCTACATCAAATAAAATAAGCAATAAACTTGTTCTGGAAAATACCAACTCTATGTTCATAACGATATTTTCCATTACTAATTTAATCTACAAAATTGATTGCAATAAGTATCGTATGATGCGCTGATGTAAATCACTTAGGATGAACTTCATACATACAAAAGTTCACTAAAAATTAGTACAAAGGTGTTAATGTAAAAACGGTAATGCTAGATCAGGCTCTTTGCTACTACGCAAATGAAGCTTAGACATTTCTGGTAATTCAAATTTTGCTTAGTATTAGATCATGCAAAATCATATGACTGATTCAAACGTTATATCCATGCCTCACCATCAACGTTTCCAGAAGAAAACTCCAAGTAAATATAGTAACCTAACCAATTATCCAGTGTGCTCGATCTTCCTTCAACTGCACCAAAAGACACATTTTCTATCACTCATCGACGTCTGGAGGAACCCTAATGGATTTCACTTAAGTAGATCATAAGTGTTTGAAGTACAACCCGTTATTTTATCATTCTAGTCTTCAGTAGTTGAGTGTAGTTAAATTTCAGTTGTGTGAACGTCGTAATTTGGGTATGATAATCACACCCTACCAAAGCGTACACGAGCATCATTCATCAACAATTTGTAAACGTGTAACTTGATTCAAATTCAAATATCTTTAAAAATTCAAAATCCTACCGTAGTTTCTCCTGGCAAAAATGTATAACGTCTGAAAATAATATATTTTGTCTCACTAGAGTTACTGGGCCTCCAATACGCATAAAATACAAATTTTGGATTTTCAAAATTTATAAAATTTTAAGAAAGCCTATATCAGCGTTCATATACTGTATACTTTCAATATACTTGGATATATAATTTATATTCAATCCCTTGCAGGCGAAAAAGCGCCCTGAAAACCGAAATGGTTTCTACTTCAACAACCACATTTGGAAGTTTTTCAATGAGAGGACCAAAATTATCAGGCAGATGTTATTGGAAAGAATATTTTTGTTTGAATATCCAATGAATAACCAGGGATTACATATTCCGCAAACATCTGCTAACACAAATTTTGGTATCGCCGCAATACAAAAGTGGCCGCCAATATACAAATTAATCGGTTGGTATAAAAATAAAGGAATACCCATTTTGAACTATTCTTATATAAGGGATATAAGTAGTTAAAAATGAAAGGGATCGAGTAGCTGGACGATTTCAGATATACTATACACTAACCCTTTCTTAGATAAACGTTGGACTATTTTCGATAAACACGAAGTATGATACTCTTTGGTAAAGGTGTCCTCCGCGACAATTTGTGTGGCTACACCGCTGGAGAATCATTTCTTTTATTTAACGTATCTCTTGACGATCTTTTCTGGAAACACCTTTTGTTCGACATTAACATCTTTCCAAAATGGATGATCTGTCACTATTTGTTATGTTGTAATTCTAAATTATTGAACAAATAAATGGGACAAGAACTTTCTAACTATTATCAATTAGTTGTGATTTCAATTAGTGAACACTAATTTATGTCAGGAGTTATTTCAACCTTAAAAGTGATATAAAATTGTGATAGTGTGGAAGACAACACAAATTCATTATGTCAATAAAAAAATTGTGAATAAAAATTTTGAGAAAAGGACATTAAACCACAATAAAAACTCTCGTTAATTAGAAAGAGTTGTAAATATGACAAAATTCTATAAAATTGTGACTCTTAACAAGATCAGAACTTCACTGTGGAAGATTCAACAATTTATCTCTGTCTTGACGTCATCATCATCTGTAAAAATAGTGCCGAAATAAAAGGGGTAAAAATGTGATGCTTTCAATTTTATTGCAAGTTAATTAACGATCATCCTTCTTACATTTTTCTGTTCGAAATCCTGCTCAGCCCCGGAGTCGAAGCTAAGGTCCACTGTCTTAAACAAAATTACAACAATTATTTACATCAAAATAAGAAAAAGGTTGTGTTTTGAAGAAATTTCGAAACATGCGTAATTTCGGAGCTACAGGCGCCCAAAACCGGGCGACATCATAACAATTGACCTCATATCTTGACATATAATGACGTAAGCTGTGTCGACTTAGCAAATCGCAATCGAAGTAGTACCAGATATATCAATTTAAGCAATGTTCATGATTGAAGGAGCTCAGCATAGACAGGTTTCGCAACGGTTTAATGTGAAGGAATTAAATTATTTAATAGGGCAAGCATGGAAATCCCCTAAGCTGTATTCGCTAACCATACATGTACCGTAGAAAAGTGTATCGGATGATACTTCGATTGTGATTGCTAAGCTGACACTACTTACGTCATTATTTATCAAGTTCTGACGTCATTTGTGACGATTGCACTGTGACTTTGATCTCCTGTAACTCCGAAACTACGGATGTTTCTACATTTCTTTAAAGGATCATTTTTTCTGATTACGATGTAAAGATTCACCTCCAGAAGTCTTTCCCCTTATTTCAGGGACACATCGTGTAAAGGGTGCCATACCCCAATTACTATGATGCAATCCCCCCTAATTTCATAGTCATCCCCTCGAAACAAATATCCTGTCATCAACTTTAAACCAATTGTATCCATTTAATTTGTCGTAAGAAATATGAGTGAATATTTCCAATCGTACCGTTTAAATTCTATTTGAAAAGATATGTATTGAATATCAAACACGTTTGATAATGTCCGTGGCTTGATATATTAATTTTTTTATATATTTATACAAATTAAAAATAGAAGTAGGAACTATTTATATATACACAAGCAATCGTTTACGTGGATCGAGCTAGGTCTTTCGGTGGGGTCTTGTAGCAACATTTTGATTGTGATTTTTTCTTTGGATATCTATCAAAAACTGTCGAACTCACCCCAAGGAATTATAGTTGATAGTAGACCTATTAAAATATCATAGTCTATTTTTTCATTATTCTCATGGAATTCATTGTACGATCTGCTGGGCAATGGGTCATTAAACAGTAATAAAATCTTGCACAAAAAGCTTAAAATTGGAAGTAGGAGAATTAACAACTTAAGAAAGTTAAAAAAAAATCCCCTGACTCAGCGTTGTTTTAGTTCTTCAGTCTCCGGGAACTTCTCATCCTTAGATTGAATCACTTTTTTTCTTGTCTTCTAGAGCTACAATTCGCTCTGCCACATACTACTGCTTCTTAAATCTTGCTACACCGCCATACGTTAAATCAATATATCTTCCACCAGAGACAAGTATTGGGTTGGTGCGAATGAAATGACAGCTTTGACGCCTGGTAGGAAACGCACTTCAGCAACACAACACAGGAATCGACAGAGGTTACGCGTCTAACGTCACAAACTCTGTATACTGTACATCCAGCAAACAGGCTGGAGTTCGCAGACAGACAGGAAGCAGTGTGTTTGTTGAACAGGATCGTATGAAAGTGCACTATGGAAAGCACACAATTATGAGTGATTTTTCTTTATGAATTCAAACTGAGCATCCTGCACAGCAAGCTGCGAAAACATTAACAGTGCGCTTGGATCAGGAATGGCGAATAAACGCACCATTCACATTTGGTTTGTCGAATTTCGTTCTTGTGACACAACATTGCAAATGAGTCCCAGGGGCACCGACCCACACCACTTTCGGACGAGCTGCTCTGGAATACCGTGGAAGTGGACCCTCGGAAAAGTATTCGTGTCATTGCAGACAAGCTAGGCATACACCATACCACTGTCGGTCGGAGGCTCCGTGAGATCGGTACAGTAAAAAATTTGGACTCATGAGTGCCACATGAGCTGACACCGGCCAACAAGAACTTCCGTCTGGAGGTGTGCAATTCTTTGAGTGTAAGGAATAAGCGGGAAGGTTATTTGCATCGTATGGTCACTTTAGATGAAAAATAGATTTGCTATGACAATGTAAACGGTCAGGACAATGGTTGGATCGTGACCAACGTCCAGGATGGTGTCCTAAACCACCTCTCCACGCACGGAAGCTTTCGTTGTTAGTATAGTCATCTATGGTGGTAGTTAAACATCATATCTCTCTCAGACGAGGTGAAACCATCCCCGCAGATCGTTACAGTGCTAAACTCCATAAAATGCACCGCAAACTTGTCCACAAGAATCCAGTAGGGTCAACAGACATGGTGTCCTCATGTTGCATTACAATGATCAAACACACGTTCCACAAAGAACGTGTAGGTTCTTTGTAAGTTGCAGTATGAAACCTTTTCTTAACCGCCGTATTCCCACGGTCTCTCTCTCACTGACTGTCACCTGTTTTGGTATCTCGATCACTTTTTGGCAGGGATAAACTCTCCTGATGATCTGTCGATGCAACATGCAGTTGATGATTTCTTCGCATCGTAGACTCCAGATTTCTTTCGCCAAGGAATCCAATAGTTGGCTGAGTGATGGCAACAGTTTGTGGCTGGAGATGGAAACTACTTTGATTAACCAGGTAATGTAGTTTTCATTGTTCTTCCTTTGGTCATGACGAACCTGGAGCGGACAGTAAATATCGGTTAGGTTTCACTGAATTTCAAGATGGCGGTGATGATGACGTCATGATCCACGTAGCTTGGTTGGAGGTGGCTTGAGGTGACCAATGAGGTGTTTGTACAAAACTACGGGTGAATTTTTGCGAGAAAAATGACGTCATAACAGACGTGGCTCAGCGAAGATGTGGGTAGTTGACCCCACGTAGTTGAGTTGACGTGGTATGGACGTTCGTAGAAGATTACGGTTGAATTTTGGGTGGTAAAAAGTGATGACATAATCGGAGAATGACGGATATTTAAGATGGCGGCCGTAATGATTCACGTAGGTGGCTTGAGGTGATCTAGGAGGTGTTTGTAGAAGATTACGGATGAATTTTGGAGAGAAAAATGATGTCATACGAGACGTGGCTCAGCGAAGATGTGGTGTGGAAATTCTCATCACGTGACAGGACAGGATAGAGTTGAAAAAGAAATGGTGAAGGTTAGCGGACGGGCCATTGACGTCATGGTGGGTACAAGTGAGGATTTGAGGTCATGCGGACATTGACAGGAGAGCAAGTTAGACATGAGAAACGAACGAGAAGTGAACGAAACGAATGAATGTGAACTTCCCCTTAGACGAATAAAACTATCCAGAAGTGAAGAAACAAAGAAATGAAGCAAAGGTAGATTCATTAATATAAAAATAAAAGAAAGAGGGGGCTTTTGGTTGGAAGGTGATCACCCATTTTATTTTTATGGTAAATGCTCTGAGAATCACATAACACATGTCAAAAAAGTGTATACTTATTTTGATTGGCTGACGGGACCAATACCCATTTTTTAACCAGCTTTAGTCTGCTGGTGGGAATTTCAATGAGTGTTTTTTTTAGTGCTAGCTAAGCTAGGTCCCCCAAAGGGCTACACCCCCTATTCGGGAAGAGATATATGGGAGTACAGGAGTAGCATGGATAAGGTGGATGGTCTATGTGGTGGAATATTATCCGTAAAATTTATATATTTTATTTTAATCATAATACGGATATTATGAGTTTTCTCATAATCATATTCCTTGTTAGGGTTTTTTATTATCTTCTTATTTTGTGATGAGAGATGAACCTGAAGTGCACTAGACGCCACAACAAGTTAACATATTTTTAGACGAATGATTGAATATCTTCTGGCCTAGGGGCGACTCTAGGCCGTGATGAGGACAGATGAGCCCTTGCGTTCAAAATGATCACTGTGCAATATATGTCGGTGAGAGATAATGAGGAAGGTTTGGTTTGCAAAGTTGTTCGATTTGGGCTACGTCAGGGTGGTCTGAGGGTAGTGTGTAATGAAAGATTGTGAGTAGAGTGGAGAGAGGGGTATCGTTGATGTTTGTAATGTTGTAAGTTTGTTGTGTATTTATTGTTTCTGTGAGATTTGGGTGTTGGGTATTGTAGCGTTTGTTTATATATCTTTGGCGCAGTGTTCTAGATGAAAGATTAAGTGCGGAAAAGTAATCCTGTCATAGAGTTCTTGGGTGGGGTTTGGGAGTCTTATTCTATATACAAGGCGAAGAGTGTGTCGTTCTAAGATTTGAAGTTTGTGATATATTTTGTGTGGTGCGTTGATCCAAGCAGTAAATCCATAAGTTAGTATCGGACGTAGAAAAGCTTTATATGTGTTTATGATGGTGATCGGTTTGAGGCCCCAGGTAGTTCCGGGTAAATGTTTCAGTAGATTTAATCTGTTCTTTGCTTTGAGGATAATTGTTTGTAGATGTGGTCGCCAGGTGAGGTGATGATCGTATGTGATTCCTAGATATGTTACTTGGTTGGTGGGTTTGTGCGTTCGTTTTGTAAAATTAGGTTGTTTCGTAGGGTTGCGTTGAACACTGGATCTGCGTTTTGGTGGTAAGAATATAATCGTTTGTGTTTTCTGTGAGTTTATTGTTCCCATTTACTGAACCAAGTGGTGAATATGTTGATGGTGTCATTCATGGTTCTGTTGATATATTGAATCGTGCGGTTTAGGGCCAGGAAAGCGGTATCATCGGCATTTTAGAATATTTGAATATTTGGAGGAAGAGGAGGTAGATCGGCGACGAAAAGAATCTAGTGGAGAGGGGATAGTGCTGATCAATGAAGGACGCCGCAATGAAGGAATATAGGGTGAGAAAGGCTATTAGTGATGTTAATGTAGGCCAGACGATTTGAAATCAAGTTCAAAATGAAACGCAGGTAGCTTATGGGTAGATTAAAGAACTGTAGTTTATAGATGAGACCACAATGCCGGAATTTATCGAATGCTTTTTCACGGTAAAAGATTGTTAGACAGGAAGGAAGGGGTTTATTGAAGTGAAGGGTGATTTAATTGATCAAACGGAGTAGTTGGTTTGGTATGCTGAAGCTAGGGTGGAATCCAGCTTGATGTATAGGCAGAAGGTTGTGAGTTTCAAGGTGGTTGTGAAGGCGGGAGACGGGGATTTTTTCAAGGGCTTTCCTGAGGGTTGAGGTAAGTTGTATTGGGCGGTAAGAGGTAACTGTGTCGGAGGTTTATCGGGTTTAAGGAACATAAGGGTTTTGGAGGTTTTCCATTCGGGAGGAATGAAGGATGAATGTGTATATTGCAGCGAGGAGGTGCATAAGGATGTTTGGTGATTCTTTAAGATGACGATAGGTGATTTTGTCGTTTCCAGGTGCAGAGTGGCGTTTCTTTGTGATGGCATAGGTTATTTCTTCTAGTGTGATGGGAAGTGTTAAGAGATGGTCAGGAAGGATGTGGTGTGTGTTTGGTTGTAGATGATTGAAGGATATGTTGATGCGATCGGCAGGATGAATTCGAAATGGATTGAGGGGGATGTTGGGAGTGAATATTTCTTGTAAATGTTCTGCGAATGCCTCTCCTTTTTCTTTGTCGCTGTGAAGTGGGTGGTCCTGGTGCAGCAATGGGTAATTCGGTTTTGAGTGTTGTCCTGTTAGTATGCTAAAACGTTTCCAAAATGTTGTGAGGTGCGAGTTGTCTGTTAGAGTTGAATGTTTTGACCCATTGCCTTAATTTATAAGCCTTCAAGTAGTTGCGGACTATTCGTTGTAGTTGTCAATGAAGTCTAGATAGATATTGTGGAGGTAGATATTGCGGAGGTAATCTGGGTCGATGAGTTTGTATTGAGTTAATAGGTATATGATCGTCTGAACTCTGTTGTATTGCGGTTGTTATTTTGTCTATGGTATGGTATAATTCTGCTTCTATTCTGGGTGGATCGGGAGATTCAATTTGTGAATGAATACTTTGCCTATATTTGTCCCAATCTGCACGGTCAAAGCGGTGTATTTGTTTGTTGGGCAATGTGAGGTTGGAATGCTAGTGTCAGCTTTACTGGAGCGTGATCACTTCTTATCAGATCTAAAACTTCTATTTGACATCTATGGCTGATATTTGTGGATGTTATGACTACGTCCGGAGTTGTACTTGAGCATGGGCGTGTATGTTTCGGTAGCTTGTGGAGCGTGCCGGTTGTTTGGATGGAAATGTAGTCCTCAAAGTCCGATTTTTCTTTGTTAGTGCGACTGTGAATATTGATATCGGTCATGATTATGTAATTACGGTGACTATTTGAGATGTATGTGAAAAATCCAAGTGGTATGGGATGTCCAGGTCTAATATATATTGTAGCTATAGTAAGGTATATTTGTTTGTAGTAAAGCGTAAGAACAAGGTACTCCGGTAAGTTCGGCGTATCTGGTATCTGCTATATGCGATTTTTGGTGCTATAGCTATGTCTGTTTCCCCGTTTGCTCGCTGTGCTAAATGTGTAGTATCATGACGGAGCATGCGATACCGTGATACTTTACAACTGTCAGATGGTTTGAGGTGTTTCATTTAGTATGAATGTGTTATCTTCGAGTAGGAGACTTTTAAATATGGGTTTGTGCGTTTGTAGAGATCGGATGTTGAGAAAAAGAAATATCAGAGCCATTTTACAAATGAATGAATGCACATCCTGCTTTCAGTTCTAGACTTCGTTTCTAACGCATGATACTGAAAGTGAGCATATAGGCCTGAATATGTTGCTTGGAAATTTACGTGGAATGTGGTTCTGGCTGCGTACTGTTTTTGTTGGAGAATGTGATGTATTTGGCATGGATGGATATTTTGCAAGGTGACTGTGATGAATGTTAGAAATTGGTCGATGGTAAGAAGAGGTTGGTAGACTGATGCTATGGGTGTGTTGTGCTGAGGTTGTGTTTCAGGAACCCTTATCGGTACAGTGAGTTCTGGTTTCGTTGGTTCCGCTGGAGGGCGAGCTTTGCATTTATAACTGAAAGTAGGGTGTGCATCTCCACATTTGGTGTATTTCGGTGGCTGCTGCATGTTTGGACATGTTTTGGTGGTGTGAGGTCCGGTGCAAAAACCGCATTTAGCTTCATTGTTACATTTACCGGTCGGGTGGGCGTTGCACTGTTGGCATTTCTCACAAGGTGTTGGTAGGGGTGGTGATGAATGACTTGGCTCGACACGGTAACGTTTTTTGTAAATGTATGCGGAGTTAGCTAGCAGATGATCTATGGTTTCCTGGTTATTTGTGAACACACGTATAATATATGTATCTCCTCCA